>OZ035997.1:92671541-92739041 GCA_964035015.1 Corallium rubrum
GAACAAGTTGTAACAATGCTGTTCATTCAAGAAGCTGCTACAACCTTGTCAGCATCAATCTGTTAACAACTTGTTGAGTGCAGAGCGGTAACAGGTTGTTGGAACAACTTGTCATCAGTCTGTTGGAGTCATCAGCCTTGTTACAAGTTGTCAACAACCTGTTACAGACATGTTAACAGACTGGGACAGCCAGTGCGAACACATGACGGTGACAGCCTGTTGAACAGCCTTGTAACAACTTGCTTGCAGGTCTGTAACAGCTTGTGCGTTTTTACGTGTGTAGTAGTCAACGAAGCAAAAAAAAGAAACAACGGAGTTTTATATTGAAAATTTACAGAATCCGATTAACCGGATCGTGTGGATCTGCACACGAAAAAGAGGTACTTAAAATGTTTTTTCGTACTATGTTTATAAATTACCTACCATCACATAATTGCGTATTACAATCTTTTAAAGCCGTTGCATTATTTCCGGTGCAATTACTATATTCTGGAAGACAACTCCGATTTCTTTCTGTTTTTCCTTCACAGTCACTGGAGCATGACTGCCAATTACCCCACAACGTTAAAAATTGTTCCCCTAAAAATCAATGCAAATCAAAACTTCTAAATCGGGCATGTTCTAACCTACATCTATATTATCTTCTTACTATACAATTACATCGGAAAGCAAAACATCTTACCTAACTTTATAATGAAAAACAACGTATGGCATGCGTACTCTCGCTTACTTCACATCCATAGTGTACTGCACTCCGCTGTACTGTGTAGTGCACTGCACTGCACTGTATAGTACTTTACTTTACTGTACTGTACTGCACTGCACTGCACTGCACTGCACTGCACTGCACTGCACTGCACTGCACTGCACTGCACTGCACTGCACTGCACTGCACTGCACTGCACTGCACTGCACTGCACTGCACTGCACTGAACCATACCGTACCGTACCTTGCTGTTGCGTTGTGTTGCTATGTATTACACATACATTAACAGTACTGCACGACACATGTATTACGTACCAAAGCACTGCGCTACTCACCCCATTATACTATACTGCAGCGGCCTAGACACTAGGGTTTACTGTGGCTGGGTTGTAGTTGCCCTGTAGGGCTAGAAGCTAGACTGCATGGCTTCATGACGTCAACGGAGTCCTCAATTTTACGTTTAGCGCCCAGGCTTCGAAATAGAAAATAAAAAGCCTAGTGCCTATATAGGGTAATAATACTGCAGCATAATAAACTACACTTTTCAGACCTACCAGGACAGGGTTCATTCACACAATCCTGTACTTGATGCCGTTCACCAATACAATCTTTACCGTCGTACATTGGAGATGGAAAAGTACAAGTACGGGTCCGTTTCTGAATTCCAGCGCCACATGTGGTACTACAAGCCGACCAAAATGACCAGCCAGTAAAATTACCATCAACTAAAACAATATGTATCGTGCATTAGTATCAAAATACAGGTCAAAGTGAATTTTTTTATTTGAAATAAACAGAATACATAAACGACTATATGTAGAGTTCAAGAAACTATTTGATAACGTTCACAATCTGTACTTGTAATTCGCTACAATATTTGCTTCCATAACCGTCGTCAAAATCCTGCCACGTCAACAACCAATCACAGCGCGCAATTTTACGGGAAGTAACCCATGCCACATAATTAACAAATAAAACATAAAGCACCGTGCATATGTATTCTTATAAAGGCACGTTTGATGTCATTTGAACACGAATGAAGTTGAGTAGAAGCACGAGGCGATAGCCGAGTGCCTTTACACTTCTTTTGTGTTCAAATGACGTGAAACGTACATTTATAAGAGTACATAAGCACAGGAGCGGTATGTTTTATTTGTTTTGTAAAATAATAAGAAAAAACAAGCTAAAGTTAGACAGTTAGGAAAACTGTCTGGCTTTTCCCGACAGGTGACGCCATCCTACGCCAATTCACGTCACGGATTATGACTTTCTCCAGTTATGATACAAGCCCTTTATTTGCTGAACGTAAATTACACAAATTGTCTGATATAATAATTTTCTATACAGCTTGTTTTATGTATAATATAATAAACGTACTCTTCCTAAAGTTTTTGATGATTTCTTTGAGACTATATATTAAGTATAATAGGCACAATTATAATACTAGACTTGCATCCAAATACACTTACTCTATTCAAAAAATACGTACAAATTATGGAAAATTTAATATTAGATATTTTGGTCCCAAAATTTGGAATGGCATTGAAGAGTCATATATGCTTGAGTCTTTTCGGTTTCAAACGGAAACTTAAAGTGCATATGAAATGAAAATTAAGTTTGTTTAATTGGAAGAACTCTTGATATTGTAAAGTAACATCTTCTACAGTTTTTCCATATCTTACTTCGTTCTTGAGATCTTACTATTTGTTTGATATGTAAATGATCACACTGCATACGTCACATTGCATAATGAGTTACTGAGAAATCGTGGATATCATTGATATTAATCTGTTAAATCGCTTGAACCTGTGTTTGTTTAAAGTCATGAGACAAATACACCTACATACCCAGCTTCGTGTGACTTTGTTCGATAACTTCAACAACGAACAATATTCCTAATTTTCCAACAAGTCATGATACAATGTAACGTATGCAGTGTGCTCATTTACATATCAAACAAATAGTAATATCTCAAGAATGAAGTAAGGTATGGAAAAACTGCAGATGTTACTTTACAATGTCACGAGTTCTTTCAAATTAGACAAACTTAATTTTCATTTCATATACACTTTAAAGCATATTATCTCAATTTTTATTGAATATACTACATATATTTCTAAACCATTTCAAAATTACATCCAAATTAACTATTATAACATAGATGTAAAATACCGGCGTTTCTGATTGGCTACCGTGGGTGTTCCATAACCCGATCGATGGAGTACGCCAAACCATGAACTACATTATATTCCCTGTATGTTTTTGTTAATGCTTGTTTTCTTGGCTAAACGATGCATAGTGTTACTACTTACAATGTAATATTGCATCTTTATTCTTGTTCCTACTATATAATTGTTGGGTCAGGTGGGGGTATTTACTTGAGATTTCTAATGAGCACCTTCATCTGGCTCAACAAAAATATTCTTATTTAATGAGTGTCCAACTACAGTAGATTAGCTCTTTATAGTTATTTTAGGCATCCCATCACCTTAATTTTTATCAAGTATAATTTATATGTAATATATCAACAAAGAGTTTGAGTGCTTTATTAAAGAAATACCAAATGGTTTTTCGTGTTTGGATACTCTGATCCAAACACGCGGGAAATTGCGAGACTGGAGAAAAGCGTAACAAAACACGAGCCGTAGGTAATTTCCCAAGTGTTTGGATAAGAGTCTCCAAACACAGAAAAAAACCATTTGATATTTCTTTTATAAAATAATCACAAGTGAATATGATATACTGTCCGACATTTTCAAAAAATCGTTTTGGCGGGAATTTTCCGTGTTTGGATTCAAACACGGCAATTGACCAATCAGGGCTCGCGTAGTATACATGTTATTTTATAATAGGGGATCCAAACACGAGAAAACATGATGAATTATTGTTTTCGAGTGTTTGGATTCCCCTGATGAAACACGATAAACGAGTTGTTGATATGGCATCTCAATCGAGCGATTTCAATTGAAAAATACAATTAAAAGAAACCCTCATGAGATTTTATTCATGTGTGTGTGTAAAATTAATTCATAATATATTATTTAATCTAATATCTTGCGCTTTACTGGAGTATCCAACTTCAATCAGGTGATTGAATGAACTATTGTAATTGGCTGATTATCTCATGAATTATTAATGAGTTTGAGATAAATATTTCGTTTGAGATAAATATTTCGTTTACTATTTCATTGTAAATAATTTTAAAACTAGGTTCAAATAAACGTTGTTGTTGAATACATTTTGTACGAAAAACAAAACTTACTTGGACATGGTTTAATAAAACAATTTATGTGTTGTATAGTGGGCGCTGTGCAATATTCTTCTTCACGTGGTGGATATTGTGGAAGTATTATACATTTCCTTGTCCTGTTCTGTTTTCCATAATCACACATTTTATCACAAGTACTCCAGCTTGTCCAAGATGAAAACTCTTCGTCACCTATAGTAAAGTTAAGAGTCGTGCAGATTAAAAAACAAGACGAAACACCGTGTTCAGCATTTGTGAAAACCATACATACAAAACTCGCAGATGAAATTGAATATATTATATAAATATTTATGACAAATTCGTGAAAGATATAGTTATGAGCAAGAGAGCATAAATATAAAATAAGGAATGTGAGTAACTAGACCATTACTATACTACATTCCCGGGCTACCTGTGGTCAGCCGAGTCTAGGTTTGGGCTCCGTTTCTGTTTCTTCCTTTTTATTTTTATTATTTTTTTGGGTGTCACTAATGTGCAATTATTGCGCAATATGTAATACGATACAAAGAATAACGTTTAAGATCTTCTGTAAGATTGTTAGTAATCGCGCGCCTGCATATCCCTCTGACTTGCTGGAACCTTATGTTCCAAAGCGTTCTCTGCGCTCAGCGTCTCAGGACCTATTAACTGTTCCCCAGTCTGCCACCGTTACTTATGGAGACAGGGCCTTTTCCGTCTTAGCTCCTAAGTTATGGAACTGCCTACCAGCTACCATTACAAATGCCAGCTCTGAAATATCATTTAAATCCCAAGTCAAAACATATTTATTTAAGGAAGCTTTCTGCTGTTAATCCATTCTTTTGTTATATTTGTACCATTAGTAGTAGTAGTAGTATTTTCTTTTTAAACATTCTTCATATTTGTAATTTAGATTATTAACATATATGTAATTAGCTCTTTTTCTTTTAAACTTTGTAAACGCATCGATGTAAATGCGTACTAAAAACTGTTATTATATTATATATTATACGATACTCTCGCGACATCTCGCGGAGCCTGAACTGAACTGGAATGAAACACTGAATAAACATTGCATCAAACGCTTCATGGGAGCGTTCGTCTGTTTACAGCGCTTTCTACTCCGTTTAACGAGAAATCGCATTTACAGCTAAGCTTGTAATAAGCGAGTTGTCCATTTCGTTTTCATGAACGTTCGTTGTAGTTTGCAGCCACTCACTTCGATTCTGAATCGGTGACACTGAAGGCTCTTTTCCAGAAAACTAGCTCGCAGCTCGCTGCGAGTGTTTGCATCTACTTAAAAACAACTCGAAGTGCTTGTTTTCTCGTTGTGAGTTCTTTTTAATGAGATGCAAGTACTCGTAGCAAGCTGCGAACTAGTTTCTGCGATGAGTGGAAAAGAGCCTTGAGACATTAGTTGAGCGACAATATTTGCATATGATGCTTCGTAACTCGTTTGAAAAAAAGCCTTCAATCTCCAAACGTCGTGTCATCGGGGCGTGAATTGAGCATTGAGCCCAAAGATGGTTGTAAATCCGCAACGGCTATTGGAAACAAACTTCAAGATAAACCAAACACAGAAAATATTTACGAACACAAATAAACACAAGAATACAAGATGGACAGCGTCTACCTCACAGGTCACCTTGTGTGTGCGGTCATTTTATTTAATATATGTTAGTCAGTTATTATTTATTGTATTGAGAAATGTGTTTGCGTTTTGCTATTGATCATTCTTTAGACTTTTGTTTGCGACAAATGTGTTTACATTTTACTGTATTGCGGCTTGTCGTTTTTACGTTCGCCTTGTCAGGTTTATACACAGATCAGTAGCACGAGTAAACGCCTGAGCAGGCGTCTTGTTCTACCCTAATTCCTTATTCCGTTATTTTTAGACACACCTATCGTGGGTTTTGCGCGAAAGTCCATACACTCCTCTCGTAAAAACAAAATGACGGCAAAAAACAAGGACGTTTTATTAAAGGTTTTACTCAAGAACTGGAGACTGTCAAGAATCGTTTTGAACAAGAAACAGTTTTATCTTTTCTTTAGTTCTTGTTTAATAGTATATGTGATCATAGTTAGTGGAGGGGGATGATTTGGAAGCTCCATTGTCTTTCAAGATTATGCAATGGTCATGTTATTGTGTTCATGTTGGAGGAAGGCAATTAGTTGAAGAAAGGAAATTCTATGGACACGTGACGACGAAGGACTACACAACGAACAAAGGACTTACAACACATGACGACGAAGGACTGCACTAATTAAACCCGAACGTTGCTATTGGATGACTGCTTCATTATACAGAAAATACAATACGTTCAGTGACCGTGTAATTAGACAAATTGAACAAAACCATAGAACAATGACTTTTGCCGAGTTTCCACACCATCTCCCTCCCACGCGCGAGGATTATCTCGTGAGATCTAAAAATAACTTAAGGTAGCTCCTCAGTTTTGCATTGCGCAGCTTTTCATTATATAGACCTTATTCCAAAATGGCCGCCGAATTAAAATTCTTTTATATACATATAAATTAAGCCCTTATGAACTCGTTTTCATGTGGGAAATTCAAAAGAATTTTTACTTTAAAACGAGGTCATAAGGGCTAATTTATATGCACAAAAGAATTCTAATCCGGCGGCCATTTTGGAGCCTAGTATAATTGTGCAATATCAAATATTTTCCCAGTCAGTATAAACTAAGTGCTTTTATGAAGGATTTTTTCAAGATAACAAGACGAAATCAAGAGTTAGCCAAAATGGCTACAAATTTGGAAGACATTATTATAGTTTACCGGCAGCTGTATTTTCTAAACGAGTTCGGTGACCCCAACTTTTTATTTTGTGTAATTTTACCATGAACATATTATAAACTTTAATACTGGAGAGTTTCAGCAACTTTTGATTTCCGGGGAAGAATTACTGAGGAATTACCTTAAGAAGAATAAGGATAAAACTATACATCGACCCATTATTATACATTCCCTCTCTTACCTTTATGCTCTCTTCAGTTGTTACGAGTTATACAAGACACGCTTGCGTTTTCGATGCATTTCTTACTTCACACAAGTGATCAATCTTCAAAATTTCTACGGCAACGAACTTCCGAAATTGTTCGTTTTTGAAGTAAACTCACAGTTCATGTTTTGTCAGGTATAAAGACACGAGTCGGTTTATACATGATAAAGCACTCCTGCTCGTTTATTAAAAAGTACTTTGACATATTTCATTTGACAAAGTGCGAGGGTCAGATTACACTAGACGAGTTGGCACAGTTAACCGCAACGGACAATTTTATCCGAGATCCAGGTCCAGACCATATTAAATACTATGTTAAAGCACTCTTGATCAATCAGCTGGTTAGCGGGAATCCCAGCTGCTGCTTGTCGAGCCAATTCAATTAAGCAAGCAGAAAATTTGGCCTTTTCTCCATGACTGTTTTTTGTCGAAGCAACACGGCAAAGTAAAAAGAAAATTGCCATTTACACTGGGGTAGAATTTCTTTTGTAATCTAACCTGCCTTGCATACCGCTCCCTCCAAAAACCAGAGCGCCTACTATATTTGTAGATAACGTAAATGAACTCGGTTTGCTGAGCCACCTTGCCTCGTGTCATCAACCCCAGAGTATATCTGGTTGTGCTTAAGCTTACCGGGGCATTTTCCAGGCATAACACAGGCTTGATATTCAAAACTCTTGCCAAAACAAGGCAAGCCACCATAAAGTGGTGAAGGATGAGAACATAGTCGTTTTCTTTGTTGTACTCCTGAACCACACGAAGAACTACATCGACTCCAATCAGTCCAAGACGACCATCCACCATTTACTGAAAAATAATTACCATACAGAACGTTTACATCATAGTCTCTAGAAATAAATTATCTGGAAACGCGGTGAACAGCAAAACGGCTGACAATAAGCTTCAATTAATGTTGAGAGTAGCCTGAAAGAGCACACATTTTATGTTCATTAATATTTAAAACAGCATTGCAGCTATTGGCTGATTACTTCCAGTAGGCGAGTTTCAGGGTATTGCGCGCGCATCATTTTGCAAAGAAATTGGCGGGCTCTTGACGGGCTCCCCACAAAGTAAGCAATGGCAAACAGACTTGCTAGCGAGCCAATAACAGCAGAAAAACAGTGGTAAACATCCAGAAACTGTATCTACACTTTGTTGATTTTAAACAGTATGTTTACTTTGAGTGGAGCTTGCCAGTTTTTCTGAAAAATGATGCGCGCGCAACACCTGGAACTCCCCCATCAGTATTCCAAAATACAATGTGTTCAGCAAGCGTGAAAGTGCACAGGCGCGAACAAACATTGAACAAAACTATTGGCCACTTTTCCAGACATTATATTTCTAAGGACTATGGTTAATTAAAAGCTTTGAAATAGATGAAAATAAAGCAAATTATATTCCTTAACACAGTTACTGTATAACTATTTAGTAAGAAAAATTGCAAAATATGTTACATTGTCATTTTAAAGTGGGAATACATCCCCTCTGGCTCGTTCCAAAAAAACACATGCTTTATTTCACAGTTTGACTCACAGAGTAATATTTAGGTTCTACAATTCTGTTAAATGACATTTGACTGTTAAATGAGCTTTTTGAAACGATGATTTTTATGATACTTATCATGAAAAGTATGAACTTGATTTGTTGGATCATATTTGGGAATATACTGGTTTGGGAATTTCAACAGTATCAAAAATTTCCATGCTCATCCAAGATATCATTTCCAGTATTAGTATTAGTATTTCCAATAATATATCAATGACAAAAGATGACCAAACCAAGGTTTATGGGTCCGTCCTCCCATAGTAGTAACCGCTGACCTGCCTCTAATAAATGAATTTATAACTGAATTGTTTGACTGCGGGCGCGGCTGAACCCACAGTCTAAGAAACATATTGGACAGAAAAATGCCAGCGGTCGCTGCCATGAGAAAAAGGACCCGTATTTCCGCAGCCGATCCGAACGTTGTCCTAATAAACTACTAGACATTATATACACATTGTATCCAGTAAGTTACTGGAAATTGTTTAATAAAGAGGTTATTAATGAAACCCTTCACCCCCCCCGAACCCCCTAACCCTAACTCTCAAAAATGTGCATTTCCCGGGGGTAACCCTAACCCTAACTTGAAAAGTGTCGGGGGTTTTTTTTTAGCCTCCTCCTCCCCGACGAACCCCCCTAATAGTGTTTGTAATTTATGGTCAACAGTTCTTGGCAAAGATTGTGGGATGCGCAGTGAGTTTTAATTCGTTAATTGGCGTATCTTACAATTAAACAATTTCCAGTAACTTACTGGATACAATGTGTATATAATGTCTAGTAGTTTATTACATACAACGTGCCGATCGGGTGATTTCCGCCATCTTTTCCCAGTCACTTCTTGGGCGGGACCCGCAGTCCAGTTATATATAGGTCAGCGGTATTGAAAAGCAAACGTGTACCTGGGCATGGCTCAATGTTACAGAGTATTTCTTGTCTTGATGCTTTGCTGCATTCTTCAAGAGGAGCCTTATCTTTACATTTTCTTGTCCTTACTCGTTGTCCTTCGTCGCAAGTTCTACTGCATGATGTCCAATTACTCCAAGCCGTAAAACCACTTTCGCCTATTTTCAAAAAAAAATATATTAAAAAGAATAAAACAAATTTACAAAACAACCCTTTGTTCAACTCTTTCCTGTCCAAATTGTTCTTCAGTATTTTATGCTGGCTAACGCCAGACGATTATATTCACATCTGGGAAAATATATAGGACAGGGATTAGTTAATCACATATGACGTTGCGACGTAATGAAAACACAAGGATTTCCAATTTGACCGTCTTTGTTATTCGCAAGTAACCATTTAAAACCTGACTAGCAATTCATTGTTGCGTTGTAAATGGTTCATAATGTTTCTCGTAGGACTCACGTGCAACTTGGCTAGCAACATTGTTTCGTTGTAAATGGTTGTAATGTTTCTCGTTTGACTCACGTGCAACTTGGCCAGCAACATTGTCGCGTTGCAAATTGTTCGTAATGTTTCTCGTATGACTCATGTGCAACTTGGCTAGCAACATATTGCGTTGTAAATTGTTCGTAATGTTTCTCGTATGACCCATGTGCAACTTGGCTAGCAACATTGTCGAGTGGTAAATGGTTGTAATGTTACTTGTATGACTCACGTGCAACTTGGCTAGCAATTCATTGTTGCGTTGTAAATGATCCGAAATGTTTCTTGTAGGATTCACGTGCAACTTGGCTAGCAATTCATTGCTTCGTTGTAAATGATCCGTAACGTTTCTTGTAGGACTCACGTGCAACTTGGCTAGCAACATTGTTTCGTTGTAAATGGTTGTAATGTTTCTCGTATGACTCACGTGCAACTTGGCTAGCAATTCATTGCTTCGTTGTAAATGATCCGTAACGTTTCTTGTAGGACTCACGTGCAACTTGGCTAGCAACATTGTTTCGTTGTAAATGGTTGTAATGTTTCTCGTATGACTCACGTGCAACTTGGTTAGCAATTCATTATTTCGTTGATAATAATATACATGAAAAAATTTCTCAATTCTGATATGCTGAGAGGAGTGCAATTTTAGTGTAATTCAGTGCAGAAAAATGAAATACAGTGCAAATTTTGTAATTTTTTTAATTTGCACAAAAATCATTTCTTACTAGAAAAAAAGCTCTTCCTATTAATTTTTTTTCCATGTATGTTATTCGAACAAACCATTTTGATTAGAAAGATTCTCTTTATGATAATTTTTTTCATGTATATTATTAATAACTAATAGCATGGTTTCGAGTGCAATTTGGAAAAAAACATGCACTCGTGAGTTTTTCAAAGACCTCAAATAGAAGTTCGTTGCACGACGAAGTTTACGAAAAACAGTTAGTAATCCACGCGACCTTACACTGCAACTTATATACAGTGAACTCAACAATTCTTTAAAAATAATTTCAGAAATATGTTGCTCGTAGTACGTCACTTAAGTAAAACTTTAAGATATTTACCTGAACACGGTATACCGTGTGTGCATTCCTGGACTTCCTCCAAATTATTAGAACAATTGGCCCCACCGTATGCTGGAGCAGGATTAGTACATGTTCGAAACCGTTTCTTAAAATTACTGCCACAATACCCAGGGCACGAAGGCCATGAGCTCCAAAGAGTAAAGCCTCCATCAACTATAGAAATAGGGGGGAAATGCCAAAAGTAAACGATTTAAGACATGGGAGTAAATGAGTACCGTATTTCCTTGAATAAACGCCGCGGCGTATATTAAATTTTCCGTATTGCGGGTGCGGCGTCTATTCGAGGACGGCGTTTATTCAAGGGCGGCGTTTATTGTAAATTTTGTAACATCAACTGTGAATTTATTGTTTAATTCAAATTCATAACCAATTTTAACACTTATCCCCAAAAAATAAAGTTTATATGTCTTTAAATATATTTACGCTTCAAATAAACGCCGCATCGATGAGAAAAAGTGCGGCGTTTAATAACATTTTTTGTTGCTCCTGCGGCGTTTATTCGAGGGAGGCGTTTATTCAAGGAAATACGGTACATGTTGACTTCAATTTGGCTTTAAAAGTAACACTTCGACATCTCATGCTTTGATATGCATGACTAAAAATTTAAAAAAATCATTAGATGAAAGACTTTTTGGCTGCGGTTTATTTATTGACGTTAAGATAGCCTTTGAAATTTTATGGAATTTTATGGTATTAGAGGCATTGCAAATAAATGGTTTCAATCATATTTCTCAAACTCATTAATAATTCATAAGCTAATTTGCCAATCAAAGAAAAATATTTAGTCATGTGCATGAGTTTTGAAACCCGGTAAAGTCGCGCAAACTGAATTACTAATTAGGAAATCAGATAATAAACGGCACAACAAAAGACCGTTTATTACCAAATTTCTTAATTATAAATTCAACGTGAAACCATTGTCTAATCTAATATGCACCAATATCACCAAGTCCCTTGCGAATTCTACTATAATAGACGATTGAGAAGCTATTTCATAAACTCGTGTATCGTGTGTTACCAGGGGTTACACTCGAGAACAACAAAAATCACTCGGCCTATTACCTCGTAATTTTCAATGTACTCTGGTGTTTGTAAAACATTCGAAAACAATAAAAATCACGAGGCTTGCAGCCTCGTGATTTTCATTATTCTCTCATGTTTTAAAAATACTCGAGAACAATGAAAACTAGAGAACAGTCAGAGACTGCATATACCTCCGCCAGTGGGTTATTAGAGATGTTTAAAAAGAAAACGAGCTATCTCCCTAACCAATCACATCGGGGTTTTTTATGATCCCGAGCGTAGCTAGCTCACGAGACCAACACATGCTGAATAAAACGCTTAATTGCACTCGTACCAAAGTTGTGCAAAAATCTTTGCAAATAAGGATAATGAGCGCAATCAAGCATTTCTTCTACACGGAGAATCTTGCGGTCAGAGTTTTATTAATTTCTCATCCATATTTTGACCAACGAACGAACGAACGAACGAACGAACGAACGAACGAACGAACGAACGAACGAACGAACGAACGAACGGGCGGGCGGGCGGACGGACGGACGGACGGACGGACGGACGGACGGACGGACGGACGGACGGACGGACGGACGGACGGACGGACGGACGGACGGACGGACGGACGGACAGACAGACAGACAGACAGACAGACAGACAGAGGTAAAACATAACCTCCTAATTACTCGGTTAATGGCCTCGTGATTTTAATTGTCCTCTCGTGTTTGTAACCCCTGGTAAAACACTCCCACTCGTTTATGGAATATTAATTATTAAAATAATCAATTTATTCAGTACATTAAATAATGTATATAAAAAAGAATGAAAAGGAGTAGTGCATTAAATAATGTATGTTAAAACAGAATGGAAAGGAGACCCAAAGGGTTACAAAAAGTTCTCATCCACCTACAATAGGTAATGGTAAAATTTCAATGTGACTCATGTGAGTCAAGTGAATCATTTGAGTAAGAATAAGTACCAGTATACAGCAGACTAAATACAATGAATTACACTGTAATAGTTTAAACTTATTAAATTTAATTTTCAAGAGACATTTTCTAAACACATTAAGAGAAATCGATTGTTTTAGAAATATGGGCATTTCATTCCACACTTGTGCTGCACTGCATTTTGTTGAAAACTTGCCATAATTAGCATTTTGCCTAAGCAGAAACAAATTCATATTTACTCTGGATCGAGTATTATAAGAGTGAGCTTCAGCTATACTTGTAAAGTCATAATTGGTTGGACACACGACGTAATTTTGTCTGAGCGGTATATATCTCTGGAAGGGTTTAGAGAGGTATATACAGATCTCTCACAATGGGGACTAATTTTTTTATTCTTTTTTAGCATATACCTGCAGGTGAATAGTGCATTTTACGCAACGTGCAGATATTGGCTTCTCTGCACTATTCACCTGCGGCCAAAACAAAATGGCGGCCATGCAGTTTTGTTTTGTTTACAGAAACAGAAGATTTTGTTGTTAAACAAGGCTGGTGTAGTAGAATAACGAGGAAAGTCAACAAAATTAAGTAGAAAGGTGTCCACAGTTATGTTTCTTTAAATATTTTTAGGCATTAGTGATATCCGAAAATTGTAAAAACTGTTTTATCGACAAACATCGAGTACGCAATAAAAATAACGAAAAACATAAGAATGTTAAACCTGTTTATTTCATTTATAAGGTATACCATCACCTCAGTGTCGGTAAAAAGTGTAGATACTTGATTTAGCTAGATATTTTGAATTTATGATACAATATAATTAATTGCTCGGTTTTCTTGAAGGACGTATTGTATATACGTCCCCATAAAGGACAAAGAAAACCGACTCAAATGTCAACTAATTGACGGTACCAATGGTGGCGATACATTTAATGCTACAGCTCAAATAACAATTAAACATTGTTTATCATGCTCAGATGGATTAAATAAGCAAGAACTTCATTCCTATAAAAGTTGGTCGTTCTAAAACCATATCTTCCAATAATTCTGCAAGAACAATATTTACTGCACGCAAAGGACTGTGGTTAAATGTACAAGTCGCCATTTTTTTTGGTACGCTCAATTGTGGGTAACTAATTACAAATTACCCAATCAGAACACACCGATTCCGACTTCTAAAATTAATTATAAATAATGTATTTACCTGGACAAGGACCTTCGTAACACGCCATGCTTCCAGTGTATAGTCCATCACAGGTAATATTTGTCGCATCTGAACAATCTCTTCTACGATATTTGACCCCCTCTAAGCATGTCTTGCTACATTCAGACCACTCAGTCCACGGAGTAAAACCTTCCTCCCCTAAAGTTTAACAACAAATAAAAGAAAAATTAGTATAGAATTGGCACTAAACTTAGAGTTAGTAAAGTTTTGTTTAACAAGTAAAACATGAGCTGCATGCATGTCTCTTATAAAGGTACGTTTGACGTTAATTGAACACGAAAGAAGTTGAGTAGAGTTTATGAATTACACTTCTTCATTCGTGTTCAAATGACGTCAAATGTACTTGTATAAGAGTACATATGCACAAGAGCGATATGTTTTATTTGTTTTGTATAAGAGAAAGAAGAAAAAACAAGCTAAAAGTTAGACAGTTTTAAAGCTGGCTGGCTTTTCCCACCATCCGACGCCATTTTACGTCATTCATGATTTCCATACTCTGAGAAATGCACGGGGCCTGGCGAATCAGAGCGTGCGTATAAGACACTTTATTTCATGTAATATTTAAAACATGAGCAGCAGTGTTTTATCAGATTTAAAACACAAGGCGATAGGCCTTACCCAGCAGGCGGGAAACGAGAGGCTATGGGATAATCCGTTTACGCCATCACAGGATTCTTGTTATCCGGAAGAAGAGTAATCATGTTCATCAGCCAATGAAATACCGCTGTGAAACGGATTATCCCAGAGCCTCTCGTTTCCCAGGTGGGGAACGTGGGCTCTGAGAACGAGATTGGGTACTGATTTCCTTTGTGTTTTCCTCATGAATTATTAATGAAAAATGTTTTAATAACTATTTCAAAAATCATTAATAATTCATGAGGTAAACGCAAAGAAAAATCATGACCGTATCGTGGTTTTATATGTGATAAAGAAACCTCCTGATATACATAAACCTTAGCTTTGATTTTCTCGGCTTAGACAACGTTATTTTTCAAACTTACTACGGCAATGAACTTACCAAATTCGTTTTTGAAGCTATTTAAAACATTCGCACATAAACACACGTGTTTTCCCCGAGCCCGGGCGTAGGGCCGAAGGCCCGGAGCCCGGGTGAGGGTGCTAATCTCGACGTGCGTGGAGTCCACTTTACACGCGAGATGAAAAGCCGAAAGCTATTCTGAAACCTGTTTGTATATATATATATATATATATATATATATATATATATATATATATATATATATATATATATATGTTATCAAATCCACAACTTGCGCAGTTCGAATAGCAGGGTTCTGGTAACTAACCTGTTAAATTATTCAAATTATTTAAATTTACGTCAGCAAGAGAATCTCAGAAAAAATGGTTTCAGCTAAAATGCTAAAATGTACAGTAATATTACTATGGAAAAAGACCAAAAAAAGAAGATTAACAAGAGATGTGCATGGCAGCGAGAAAAAGACAACAATACCACTGGAAAAAGCCTAAAAATTAATACGATAAAGACCGAAAACGATGCCGACCGAAATGTAAAACTGAAAGAAGAAGGATGTGTCCTGAAACTGTTCAAAGCCGGTAAGGAGTTTTGCTCTGGTGTATTCTACATAACTCGAGAGGGAACGATGAAGAAATTTTGAAACAAATGGCTTTTTAGATCATGAAGAGAACTGAATGATGCCTTGTCATATTTAACTTAAGTTTATGTGTCAACAACGAAAAAAAGTAAGAAACCGCGAACGAGAAAAACAATCCGAAAAGACTAGACTGAATTGGCAGTGTTTGTGGTGACAAAAGCAGAAGAAAGTTTAACGGTAGGAGATTCGTATTACTATTTACCAGTTTAGCTGAGTTAAATCGGAAGAAATCTTGAAAATGAAAATGAATATAAATAATATTTGTCTAGAATTGTCTTTGAACGCTAGGACGTTGACATCGTGTCTTTTCTTGGCCATTGTTTATATATTATATATTTTTGAATAAAAATTTGTCATTTGCTTCATCTCGTTGTTTTTTGTTGTTTTTTTAATAATGACTTTGCTTTTTAATATTGACTCGGCTATCGCCTCGTGTTTTAAATCTGGTAAAACACTGCTGCTCATGTTTTAAATAAATATTGTATAGATAATGATGACTACTTTGGCGTCATCTCATTACCATTTGAAAACAAAAATCTCTATTAAAGCAATAAAGGTTGTTCCAATCTAAAAAATATTTTCAACTATTTGCCAAAGATAGAACGTATTTAGATGATAAAAAATTTGGGATTATATGCACTTTAAGCTTCCCTCGCAATGATCAATCCTTTACCACACTCGTGACCGACATTAACCCTCACCGCGTAAAAAATAAAAATCTCGCAAGTTGTTACAGCATTGTTGCCTGAACAATGCTGTAACAACTTGATGACATGTGTGAGCAACATTGATAAATGAACAACATTGTTCATCATTGTTTCAACACGTTGTTACAGCTTGATGAAACAACAACTGTTGTTCACGCATGTTGTAACAACGGATGAACGTGTTGATACATCAACCATGTTCACCATTGTTGTAACATTGTTGTTCATCGTTGTTATTTCGTCATGCCATATCAACATGTTGGATCATGCATGAACAACGTTGTCGAGTCAACAAGTTGTTTTTCGTTGTTCCAACAGACGTGAACAAGTTGTTCGTTGAACAATTTGTTACAGCATTGTCACTGTTCGTGGACAAACACGAGGAGACTATGGACCACGGTCACGTGAAGGTCACGTGTACGGTTACGCGTAACGCGATCGGAAATCGCATAGAAAATCGGCCACTTTCATGGGGCAGTTCGCAGTCCACGTGCGTGCAGGCTCAAGTGAGTTCTGAGGACATTTTAAACTGATGAATTTGAGAAGGGTAATGGCTTCGTAAATCGCGAAAATTCCACGAGTTGTCAACAAACCGTATTCTATGGCAAGCCCAACCTTCGTGCTATGCGCTCGTGGAAGAATTATGGTCGAGCGACGATTTTGAGCGGAGATGTTTGACTTTGAGCTCGGGGTGTCCTCGCTCCTGTCGGCCGTGTATTGATGACGTTTACACGTAAGATATTCGTTCTACGACGCAGCGTAGCTAATACGGGTCAGCCCGTATTTCGCGAGCCTCGACAGCCGCCATTTCCGATCGTGTCTCACGTTAGCCTGGTACCCTGGCCCAATCAAAGAATATGGGTCAGCTAACCACGAAAGAGTTCTGCTTTCCTATTGGTTGAAATTTCACGCGTTTTTAGTGGCCGTGAGTAAAACTGCAATCGTCATAAGTGGATTTAGCCCTGATGACGCGAGCATGAGATTAGTGGTTACCTGGTCCTTATTTCTTTTGAATTGGGCCAGGGTACCAGGCTAGTCTCACGTGAGCTTCATTTGAACTTTGCTCAACAGCGGGCATCGTTGAAACGATGTCTTCATGTGTTGAAACGGGTTTTCCCTTGTTTGATTTTTCCTTTGCTGCATTGCCAATGGACTGGGGAATAATCTTATGTATGAACGAATCACTTGGCAAAACTTTGTCACGATTAGACCGACATATACTATGTTTATCCATCTCAAAGAGGTAAAATAATACATTATTAGATAACTTATAATAATGCTTCTTCAATGTTAATATTTTGGCATGTCCCCTCTCTCTCATTTTGTTCCCAGCTTAAAACCCAAGAAAAAGCAAAGAATTTTAGGTAAGTTTATTTGTTCGCACTGTTCAATACTGTCAGTTGAAACAGTCAATTTTTATACGATATACAAATGCAAATTTAATCAAAACCAAAAAAGACACTTTATACTTTGGAATATTAATGTTCTTCTGTCAAATATAGTTTATCGTTCCTCTTTCTTTTTTAGAAAGTACATGTGAACTGCATGGAGTATATTAGCTTCCATACTTTATTTACAAAAAGGTAAGACATGTTAAAAAGCCTTGAAAATTGTTTACTGAAGAGATTTGGTATCGATTTTGTTATTTTATATTAACATGCAGGTAGACCGTTGGTGTTAAGTGTTTCAAACACTTTAATAGAACATTTTGTTTTGTTTTCTTCCATCGAAAATAGTCGGAATGCTGACCTCTTGGCTTTTTGAGGCAAAAGTGAAAGAATTTTTCTTTACAGGACAGTTGGACTACTGTCACTGGGGACGAATTAATTGAAAGCAGAAAGTTATTAACCTAAATCTTTGTTTTTCTTCTTAAATTCTATTTGCATAGACTATACATACATAACATTTTAATCATGATGCAGAAAAGAAAAGAAAAATACAAAAATACATCACGACAGGAAGTAAAGAGGTTAGCCCTATAGAAAACTCCCTAAATAAATAAATAAGTAAGATAAATAGAATAGAAACAAAAAATCAAAAAAATAAATAAATTATCTAGATGCCTAAATAAAATTTAAGCCTACTTTTAAAAATGTTGAAGCTTTCCGCCTCTACAACAGACGATGGTAAATTGTTCCATTTAAGTATAACCCTAACAAAAAATGAAAATTTGTAACAGTTTACTCTAGCAAGCTTAGTGTATAGTTTATATTTATGGTTTGAGCGTGTGGTGGATAGTTTTGTGAACTCAAAGAAATCCTCAAAACGTAGATGACTTAATCCAAATACTATTTTATAATACTCAATGAGAGTGAAGTAATCTCGTCGCACTGACAAAGTTGGCCATTGCAGTATCTTACAGCGGTCTTCATAAGACATATCGCCTCTGCGTTGGTTTAGAGCCAATCGAGATGCTCTTCTCTGAACTTTTTCCAGTGCATGAACGTTCTTAACAAGATATGGACACCAGACGGGCACTGCATATTCTAAAATTGGTCTAACCAGGGATAAGTATAATAACGAAAAACTATGCTGTGGGAGTTAAATAATATCAATGAAAATGGAGAAGAAAGCGCCGCCAAAGAACCGGGGAAAACTGGCTGTATGTAGCGGTGTAAAGTATGATACATGAGACTTTCTATTCAAATTATTACTTCAATAAACGTTTTTAAAAATTCAATAATAGTGACATTAATTTTTTTTGTGATTTTATAAGAAAATTAATAAGCGAGACAACCGGGGGTGCACAAAAAACGAGAATTTATCGGATAGGTATCATATTGTAACATGTTGTTTTAACAACTTGTTCACAAATGTTAATTTATCATGCTGGAACAATGCTGTTGTATCATTAACATCATGTTGGAACAACTTGTTCACGTTTGTTGGTTCATCAAGCGTGAGCAAGCATGTTGGAACATACATTGAACAACTTGCTGACAACATGTTCGTGGCGAGCAGCAGAACATTGTTCACGGCTGTCGAAAACAACTTGCTCACGTCTGTCAACATCCGTGAACAAGTTGTGCGTTTTTACGCGTAACTTGACAATCAATGACAAAACTTAGAGTATAGGCGAAGGTGTTATTTGGTAAGCTGTGTGACAATACTTACCCGGGCAAACATCTGGGTTAGAACATTCCCTGGATCTTTGTGTAGGTCCAGTGCAATTTGCTCCGCCATACTGAGGTGGAGTACATGTCCTGTTACTGAACATCATGCCAGAACCGCATGTTGTACTGCAGAAACTCCAAGTACTCCAGTCCGAAAAATTACCATCAACTAAAATAAAATAAAATAAAATAGAATTAGATATACTGTAATAAAAAAACAAACTATTAAAGACTTATTAACCGAGTGCGAGGTCTGTACGGGAAAGTATTTGCCTGAGGTTTTCGTACAGACCAAGCGACGAAGGAGCGAGGTTTGTGCGATAAAACCGAGGGCAAATACTTTCCCGTACAGACCGAGCAAACGAGATTAATAAGGATTTTATTATATGGCTATTGGTTCACTTTATGTTTAAGCTTCGAGCGTTGTTTTCGTCTTCGGAGTATGCTGTTTACCTTTAGTTACCTGTTGATTTTTTCATGTCGCTTCTTGGCCTTCTTATTTACACCAGTTCGGCTTTTATTTGTCGTGTTTTTAGATAAACAGCTTTAAAGGAAACCAGCAGTGATGTTCCAACACATTTTATTGTTAAGAATATTTGAATAAAGATACCTATTTCTCTTTTATTTGTATTCAAGTCAACTCAGAAATGTTCCCGCCAAAACTTACAGGGCCGAGAAAAAAGCGTATTGACCGGTCGGTCAATATCGTAAAATCCCGACCTCTCATGAACCAATCAGCGTGCGTCGTTTTGCGTACGGACCGGAAATCAAACCAAGCCATACAATAAATTTAGTTTATTCATGGTTAAATTATCTTCGATGTGCCGCGGTTAATATATAGGTTAGTTACTTTGCATATTAAATAACCTACTATATCGCTTTAAAACTACGTCTAGAATAGTATTTTTTTGTTAAATAATGACAAATATCGTCTGGAAATCATGAATAAACTAAGCAGGTTAGTTACCTCGAAGTCGGTAACTAAGCTAAAGTTAGTTACCTCCTTCTCGGTAACTAACATATACATATACTATAATAAAATACATTTATAGATATAATATAAATAAGTTTTGTGGAAACACCACGTAAAATATTTATTTGCTAAGATTTCGTCCTGTTAACTCAGGCCTTCAACAGAGCAATAACAAGTTGTTGGCTCACATCATTTAACAACTAAGCAACTGATCAATTAAATCATGTAAGAACACAATGGCGTATCACGTTAATTTTATTAATTAGAAAACAAAATCAAGAATGTTCTCCGAATACGGCACACCACCTGACGTCAGATGAAAACCAAGAATACGTTCAGTTGTCAATCAATATCTTCTTTATATGGGTTATCAGCTGACAAAAATTTAAAATAGAACATTGAAATAAGACAGGTAAGAACTACCGATAATCTTTCAAATACACTTGTGCTTCATGTCGTTTCTTCATGCATTGAACAAACTTATGACAAGATCACTTAAAAGCAAGATCAAATTGTGCGGCCATGTCAGTGCAGTGCCTGGTGGCCATTTTGAAAAAACGCTGTAGGTGGGTTCAAGTAAACACGAAAAAAGAATAACCAGTCAGGTTTTGCCAGGGCGAGAAGGTTGTTTGTTGAGTTGAGTTAGTCGACCACAGTGGGAGTTCGGCTACTATGCCCTAAAGTAGAAGTGGGCGCCACTCCTACTCTTGATGGTAAGGAGTTTAAGGCTTAAACTTAAAGGCTGATTTCCAGTCAGTGGAATATTGCGAGCGGGCGGAATTTTTCGTTGTCTTGTGATCACTCGAGCGGAACTAATCTAATTCAGAGCATAAAAGACAAAGAAAAATTCCGCCCGCTCGCAAAATTCCACTGACTGGAAATCAGCCTTAAGGGATGGTGTAATTTTAGTATTGTATTTTATTGCTAGTATTTCTATTTTAATTGTAAAATAACGTTATTTCTGTAGACTTTGCCGCAGACGAAAAAACAATACGGTTTTTGTGGCTGCGCGGCACATAATATCAGAAATAGCTAGAGGCCGATTTACACTATATGAAAAAGGCGAACGTTTTGGTGAAAACCCGCGACATTTGTGTCGTTTAGCGGAAATCTAAGGCTCAATACACATTAAGTTTCTATTGCGGTGAAATATCGATATATCGGTATTATCGGGGGGTGGTCGGTATCGACATTCGGTATTTTTCAATACCGCATCAGCCTACTTTAAGCAAATACAACGCGAACGTCTAGGACAACGTTCTGAATGCAATATAATTTTTCTCACACAACAAAGAAAAAGAATAATTTTTCGTCCCAAGAGTAATCCTAATGCCGCCCCGTTCTACAAACAACGTTATTCAGATAATTTTCACGTTAACTCCAGCTAAAACGGCGAAATCTGTTAGTTGAGTGCGAGCGCTTCAAACTTCATGAACAATGTTGTGCTGTTCGCCGTGAACAAGTTGTCAGCAAGTTGTTCACTTATGGTTCGAACAACTTGTTCACGGATAAATCAACAGTCATGAACAAGTTGTTCCAACAGCACATTTTTATAGCCAACAACGTTGTTCGCACATGATACAACATGTTTTAACAGCATGACTAAATAACAACGATGAACAACAACGTTACAACAATGGTGAACATGGTTGATGTATCAACACGTTCTTCGGTTGTTACAACATGCGAGATTTTTACGCGTGTAGGAGGAGCTGTCCGTTTTATAGCAAAACCTCGTGTTTAATATGTAATTTAGTATAACAATACAGAAATATTTACCTGGGCAATTCGATAAGCCAGTGCATGGTCTAGTTCCATTAGTAGTACCATTGCATGGAAGCCCTGTCTGGTTTAAGCATGTTCTATTACGCATTTCGATACCACCGCCGCACGTCACACTACAAGAGCTCCACGTGGACCATCGTGAGTAACCTTCCACACCTAAATAAACGTTCAACATTTTGTTTACTGGTAAGAAACGTGTTAACCCTTCACCGACCCGCATCCTACCACATCTCACTGAAACTGGTCACACTGCCTTACTTAAGATCTTCATTAAGGTTTGTAGGGCTTCACTCGGGGCGACTTTAAGAACAAAGCGTTTCATTTTGTTCCAAAAAATGTTTTCGCAGTTCGATTCCGAGATTTCCAGCCTGATTTAAATTTTATGACTTATTTTTGACCGAATGTTGGTCGAAAACAGCATTTTAAACGTTGGTTGTCAAGAAAATCGACATATCAAAAGACGCTGACACGATTTTGCTGGAAATTTATCTCGAAATTAAACTGCAAAAAAGATTTAGAACAAAATAAAACGCTTTTTACTTGAGTCGCCCCGACTGAAGCCCTCTGGTTTTAATTAAAAAATTCACAACAACTATTATTGGTTTGTGTTTATCGCGAAAAAAAAGACACCATTGTATTCTACAAATTAATAGCTTTCTAACGATATCTATTTTATTTTTGTGGAATAAATTCAGGCGGTTTGTCGAAATGACCTTGCAAACCTTAATGAAGACCTTAACGACCTCAAAATCCTTTCCTCTTGCTCTTCAACATCTGAACTGCTCGTACATGAAAGTATTCTAATCTCTAAACTTAAACCAGTGCCAAAATTAATTACCTCGGTCCCTCTTTCCTTATTGTGATTTTTCCGCTTTACTTCGGCTTTTCTGAAGATGTATGTAATATAATACTGGCATATTTCTAATTTATTCATTGTTTACTGTAGTTTATATAACTCTGATGATGTTGCGCGATGCGACGGAACCTTACTTTTACTCCTTAATACATATATTCATATTAATATGGCTCTATTTTGTGTTTTATGCTGGGCATTAATTGTTTTCGTTTGTGAGGACACTGTCCCTGTCGCTTGCTTTCTCTATTTTATCAGTTCTTCTCTTTTTCTTGCCTTTCTCTCGATGTCATACAAAACATCTACGTCTGCCACCACCCCATTTACATAGAGATCATATTAATACTAGAGGGGGCATCCTATCTTAATATCAGTCAACCGCGGGAAACCAATTGAACGCCGCCATCTTGGATTTTTTTGGAGGCAAACATTAGGCGCGTTGGTTGGCAAAGGACTGGGTCTAGTACATTTGCCAACCAGTTGACTGAAATATCATAGGTACTGCCGGCTGCCATGTGGTTACCAAATTCTCCTGCCAATGCCCCCTCTAATATTTATATGATCTCTATGCTCATTTACGTAATGCCATGACACATTGCTCCAGATTTGATTAATCCTCGTTCCCAGGACCTCCTCGGTACACTGGAAAATCGGAGGCCCTAGTCAGATAAAAATGATTGAAGCATGGTGATTGGCTGAAAGGTTATTGTCTAAAACAGGAAGTAGGCAAATATATTTTCAACTGCCGAGCCAACCTCGTACCCAGGCCTTTCGCTCCCGCCCTGGCATGGGCTGGTCACGTGCCTCCCAGAATCTGGATATACTAAGGGGGGGGGGGGGGGTTTACACGATCGTGTTTTGTTTTTATCGTGTCTGGATTCCGCTATCAAAAAGAGTATTCATACAAATGTTAATTTAAAGCCAAAGCAAGTCACCTGCTTAGAGGCTCTTTAATCGAAGAGATACAGTCGCTGTATTGCCTACAGGACATGGGAAATCGCTGATTTACCAAGTGCTTCCTTCCCTGCTCACTGAGAGAAATTTATACGAGGCAATCATGTCGAAGCTCGTCAATCATTCATTCTGCTGCTGTGCTCGTCGTTTCGCCGCTGAACTCGCTCATTGATGATCAGCTCAGGCAAATAAATGAGTGTAATGAAGTAACAGCTGCCGTTCTTAAGCTTATTAATCGAGAAGAGTCAGTAAATGGCGACCTAAGCGATATTTTTGCAGTGAGTTACATCGCAAATGTTGAGACACAAGCGGCACCACGAACGTGGAATTTCTTCACTGTAGAACTTTTTTGGTGTATTAAACTGTTCCGACATCAAGCCAGGTTAAATGATACGAAATTATATGTGATCTTGTGTCGCGGCAATTTAATAAACCGAAACTATACCACAAGACAATACGTACTTACCATCCCCTCCCTAATAACAGTATTTTAAAACCTCCCAGATTCTGAGAGGCACGTGACCAGCCCATGCCAGGGTTTTCGCTCGACGAGTTCGCGAGGGCGGGAGCGAAAAGCCTGGGTTCGAGGTTTCTGTCAAGCAACGCTGTGAATAGAGTGAAGATTATCGCTCAGATAACACCGAAAAAGTCTACGAATAAGGCCAATAAAGTAGGATTCCTAAAGCGAATCGGAATTGCGATGACTTTCATCGTTTAACTCTCAAAATCGAACGCTTTTACTTAGACATAGCATGACTCGGTGATTCATTCGTCGGCGACGCCAAATTTATGTTCGTAAACAACCTACCTTTGAATACCATTTCGGTAAGCAAAATTGTGCTATTTTGTCCAGGGGGAAGAACAGTAAACACCAAACCTTTCGGACGTCATAATAAAGCAACTTTTCTTCAAATAGCTGAGTGTATCTCGTTTGTTTCGTTATATTATGTCCATGCTCGCACCCAGGGCGATGTGATATATTCAATGACTCACTAAACGCTGCTATTGAATGATTGTTTTATTATACCAAAATACATTGTCCTCACCGTGCACAAGTTTGCAAAAAGGTGAACAAAAAGATAGAACAAAGACTTTTGCTAAGTTTCCAGAACATAACTCAATAGACTGTGCTTTGGGAGAATTTGAAAGTGCTTTAGTAAACTGTCGCTTTAATATGGCTGGGTTCACAAAAATGTTTACTGTCTCTCACTGTCTAAACTGTCTTTTTCGTGTTGGTGTCAAGCGCAGTCATTTTCTATTTGTCTTAATCAAATCCTTCCTCGTTCCCAGGGCCTCCTCGGTACACTGGAAATCGAAGGCCCTGGTCAGATGAAAACCACATGTCCTAGATTCTAGGACATTGATCATTGAGGCTCATTTTAGCCCGAGCTGAAGGCGAAGGTTAAAATTCGCTCTGAGAAAGGCCAAAAACATATTTATGCCCAAGAACATCAACTGTATTACTATTATAATAATTTTAGAAGGCATTTAGAAGAAAATCAAAGACAGTATACGGTAAACAGTATCTTGAACAGTGCCACCTTCGCGTCGGCCGGCCTGTATTTCAATATTTCATTGCAACAAATATTTATATAACTCATATAAACTTACATGTAACTTGACAGAAAAACGCAACATTTTTCATCAAAACAATCTTTGCTCCAAAGTATGGACAAGAAAAGTATACAATTCCGTAAACAACAAACCAGTACTAGTGATTTAGAACTATTAAAAGTGATAGGCTCAGATCATCGGGCTAAAACAGTGATATGTTACCCGCTGCTTATGTTATGCTCTCCATTTTAGGCCGCAAAATACACCACCACAATGCCCGACAAAACTATTATAATTAACAATTAGACAACGAGCCCGAGTTTTCTATGAGCGAATAGTCAACGAGGCGAAGCGGAGTTGACTATCGCTCATAGAAAACGAGGGCGAGTTGTCTAATTGTTTTAGTATAAATTTACCAACAAACGTTAAATAAATTCTCGACCATAACATATTCTTTGAGGCTCGTTTAATACATTTTGTAACTGCCAACAACAAACGTTCAACAGTGATTTCGGACATCTCCTTGGGCCGTTCAGTAACTGATGGAAAAGTAAAGTTTTCTTGCATAATTTAGCATGGGTTTTCATGTACAATATTGAAACAATATATATCCACTCATTTGATTTGTAAAAATGACAAAAAGTTGAAAGTAACATTCAATTTACTGTATAGTTTACATCACGAAATCTTGTCAACAGCAAGCGTAATTTTGAAATGTGTTTTGTTTGCAGTTATTTCGTTTTAAACGAACACTGATAAACAATTTAACGGTCTTACCATTAATAATTTCCATTCTAACCGTTTTGTAGCCGTTTTTGTTTTCTGTAGAACGTATTGCTTCGCCTAAATGTTCAATTTCTTCTTTCATTTGCCCACTCCGTTATAATTTCGGCGCCATTGTTGTTTAACAGAACAACCGCTGGCTCTAATGATCATTGTTCGTGCTATACTACGCATTTTGTCATTGGTCATTTTTTTTTAAAGAATGACTTTCATTGGTTTATCCCAGAGGTTTATATCACCAATTATAAACTCCTGCAATAGCCAATGAAATTCGAGGATTTGCATTATAAACTTGTAAATTTATACTAATGTCAAATATAAACTGTTTAGTTTTTTTCGTTGAGTTTATATACGCACTTTAACTTACCAGGGCAACCAGTTAAATTGCGGCAACTTTCCGTTTGATTATAGTCTCCTGTACAATTCGCCCCTCCTTTAGAAGGCGCAGGATTTGAACAATTTCTTGTTTTGATCTTTATACCAACTCCACATGTTACACTGCACGCACTCCATGGAGTCCAAGCACTAAAGTTACCATTGACTACAAATAGCAACGAAATAAGTAACAAAAATGTATTAAATAGATTGTTCGAATGAAAATGAAAAATCTTTTATTATGGTATATATGACATGACAATTAAGTTTGTCTTATTTGAAAAACAAACCACTTTAAATAACAAAGTAACACCTTTTGCAGTTTTTGATTTCTTTGCTTCGTTTTTGAGATATTTCACTTTGTCTGATATGTAAAGGTCACATGTTGTGACGTACGTGCATAATGACTTAGCGGAGGTCTCTCTCCTCTAGAGGTATCCGTCAGGGATTCTGAGGCTGACGAAGAAACCGCTAAACTAAACTAAACTAAACAAAACTAACCTTATTTATACTGGATAACTCTATCAATTATATCTAAACTGTTAGTTTTTCTAACTTGTCACATCTGTAAAAATCCTACTCTCATGCTTAAAGTACCAACCTGTAAAACTAGTACATTTCAAGCCTCCTACTTTAACCGAATTGTTCCTCTCTGGAATTCTGTTTGTAAAATAACACCACCCAATAGCCTCTGCAGTCTTGCAACATTCAAAACATTTTTACTCGATACTTATTTGTCATTATTCACATCTACTTTTGAAGTTCATATGACCTGTACATGGACATTATACCGTAACTGCTCCTGTCACTGAGAGTAGTTCTCAAATGTACCAATTGCTTAAACTCCCGGTGCATCATTGTGCGTGCGTGGCCTCAGCTTCGTTCTTTTGAATTCCATTCAGTTTTACTCATTTTGCTCTTTCAGTTTTGAGTTCATAGACTTCAAACGAATGGGCTTGGGCTGTGCGTGTGTATTGGTGCATCGTGAATTTCGAGCAATTGGTCTCTGATCAACTTCACTGTTTTGACTGATTTCTTATTGTTTTAATATCTATTTTAATTACAACGGGAAGGCGCCTCGCATGGGTCCTCGAGTCCCGTTCGCGCTTTTTTTCCGTTTGGATATTTTTAAGTAATTTTATGTAAATATCCAATAAAGTCGTTAAAAAAACCCAAAAACAACAACAACAAAAAAACCATGTTATCTTCAAAGGTCCAATAAGGGTGGAGCCCACCCTCATTGGTCCAGTGTTACTACAGGAGGAAACCGGAATACCGGAGGAAACCTGGGGTGTTTGGTCATACTGGAAGCAATCTTCTCACATGCGGCCAAAGTGAATTTTTATTTCATCGGATAATTACACTGTGCAGGAATCGAACCCGGCTTGAAGAGGTGAAAGGCACGTGCACTAACCACTGCGCCACCAACACCCACATATATGTTTGTGGGCGGAATTAAGCGGAAACGACAGAAAAATTAAGGGAAACCTTTGTCAACTTTCGGTCGATATCTGGAACAAGTGATCGATATCGGGGGGAGGGACTATGTTTTGGGTTGGAGAATTGAGAGATTGACAGCGTTTTCTGGCATGGCTACATTCCAAAACCTCCCCATTAAGATTAACCTCCCCCCGGAGGTTTCCCTTAATTTTTCTGCAGTCTAAATTGACCGTAACAAAATAGATGACGACTTGCACATTTAACCACAAGTTCTTTGCACGCGGTAAACATTGTATCGTGTATAAAATTATGTAAGAGTTATATATACCAAGGAAGGGCCGTACGTAGGCCCCGCGGGAATGTATCTGGCATAAAGCCGACATCCAAGGTATATAACTTACTTATTTAATAGTTGAAGAGACCTTCTAAATACGTCAATTACCAAATGTGGCCATGCGTACGACTTGCATCGTGTGTGTAAAGGCTGACAATTTTTTACGGTAACTATCTTTATTTGAAATGCAATCGCCATTTATATATCTAAACATCTTTCAGTGTAATTCATTACAAGCGCTTGCCTTCACGCGATCTTTTATGCAAAAGTAAGACAGATTGTTTTGTTTTAAATAACAATTGGATATGACCGGTTCAATGATTACCATTGATCTAATGCAAATTCACGCAATAAACTATTATTAGATAGTTGTCTATAAAAACAACAACAGTGTAGACATGCGCATTGATTTAGTATTAGTCCCACATTTATGTTCTAGGCAAACTGTAATAAATTCTTGAGATAACAGAGCAGTTACACAATGAAAGTTTGCCTCTCGTTTAGGGCGCTGCCGCTACAAGCCGGTTCAGCGTGACTGAGCGTAACGTACTTCGAGTGCGCTACCAGTGTCCTCTAGTCGAGATGTTTTAGGCAAGGTCCCGTTGCATTGGGCAATGATATTGCTTATTTGCAAATTCACGCGGGATGTACATATATATATATACTGGTAAGATTATAAGTAATATTGGGCATTTCACTCGATTACATAGCATGTTCTAAGGATTTAGGGTGAAGGAAAATTCGAGTGTAGCATATATACATTTTAAGACCAAACCGGGAGCAGTTGCGAAAAATGCAACTACACAGGCCCTCCGGCAGGAATTGAACCCACGACCTTGCGATTCTAGTGCAATGCTCTGACCACTGAGCCACGGAGGCCGTTGCCGAGAGCTTGATCGCGAGTTCTGTATATATAATAAGGTGGTAATGCCAGGAGAGAATTGGGTATATTATAAGTAATATTGGGCATTTCACTCGATTACATAGCATGTTCTAAGGATTTAGGGTGAAGGAAAATTCGAGTGTAGCATATATACATTTTAAGACCAAACCGGGAGCAGTTGCGAAAAATGTATAATTGGTCTTAAAATGTATATATGCTACACTCGAATTTTCCTTCACCCTAAATCCTTAGAACATGCTATGTAATCGAGTGAAATGCCCAATATTACTTATAATATACCCAATTCTCTCCTGGCATTACCACCTTATTATATATACAGAACTCGCGATCAAGCTCTCGGCAACGGCCTCCGTGGCTCAGTGGTCAGAGCATTGCACTAGAATCGCAAGGTCGTGGGTTCAATTCCTGCCGGAGGGCCTGTGTAGTTGCATTTTTCGCAACTGCTCCCGGTTTGGTCTTAAAATGTATATATGCTACACTCGAATTTTCCTTCACCCTAAATCCTTAGAACATGCTATGTAATCGAGTGAAATGCCCAATATTACTTATAATATACCCAATTCTCTCCTGGCATTACCACCTTATTATATATACAGAACTCGCGATCAAGCTCTCGGCAACGGCCTCCGTGGCTCAGTGGTCAGAGCATTGCACTAGAATCGCAAGGTCGTGGGTTCAATTCCTATACTGGTAAGAGGTATATATACAGATATATACCTCTTGAAGAGGTGTGTATATATATATATATATATATATATATATATATATATATATATATATATATATTACCAGGGTTAAGTCACGTTGGCCTGAAAAACAGAAAAAAATCTTCTCGACGTTTCGAGCGAAGGCCCTTCGTCAGGAGAAATTAGTGTGGAGAGAAGGTTTGGCGATAGACGATGAAAATAGTGAAATATAACATACCATTTCGTTACCAAGTTTACGGTTTAAATTTTTACGGTTTACCATTGTCGCTGTATGTTGGTATACAGTTAAAAGCTTCTAGGACAGCGTCGGCCACGGTTGAAATCCAAATATTACCAGGGTTAAGTCACGTTGGCCTGAAAAACAGAGAAAAATCTTCTCGACGTTTCGAGCGAAGGCCCTTCGTCAGGAATAATTTCTCCTGACGAAGGGCCTTCGCTCGAAACGTCGAGAAGATTTTTCTCTGTTTTTCAGGCCAACGTGACTTAACCCTGGTAATATTTGGATTTCAACCGTGGCCGACGCTGTCCTAGAAGCTTTTAACTATATATATATATGTTATATATTATATAATATAATACATTTATTATATAAATATATATATATATATTTGTGAAATTCATTACTAATTCATGAGTTTTGCAGCCAATGCAATTTCAGAAATTACGTCACATGTATACCCCTGTAAACCCCATACAAACTAAAACCAATGATGCTAATTAGTTACAACCACTAGTGGATGTATACTCTTCTGATACAACCACTAGTGCTTGTAACTAATTAGCACTCGCCTTCGGCTCGTGATTGTGTATTCAATACAACACGGCCACTCGTGTTGTAAACATTACATATATATATATATATATATAAATATATATATATATATATATATATATATATATATATATATGTAGTATTTACAATATGAGTGGCCGTGTTGTATTGGATATACAAGCTCGAGCCGAAGGCGAGAGCTTGTCATATACAATACAACACGGACACGAATATTGTAAATAGCTTAAAATACGCCGAGTCTTTGATGTTAATATGAGTAATATTTGTTCAGATTAATTCAGAAAAAGCTCAATTTCAATGTTTTAGAGCGGAGATAGACCTGATATACAACCACTAGTGGTTGTATATCTGATACAACCACGTGTGGTTTGTATATCAGATATACAACCTCCTTCACGGTCATGATTTCTTTTGTGTTTTCTTTATGAATTATTAATGAGTATTTTAAATATATATATTGTATTTCCAAAATGGTAATGAGTAGTGTTCCGTTACAACAGAAATATTATCCAGATTTCAGCGATGGAAGTACCAGGCGGAAAACGTAGTCGGGTGATAAATATTATTGCCCAGCAGATAACTTTTAAAAACACCATATCGAACAGGAATACATTGAGAAGATTGAAATACTTTAATAAAAAACTAACGTTTCGTCACTACACGAGTAACATCATCAGAGTGATATAGATTTACATAAATTTTCGGCTTAAATAACCTAGGCAATTACAAAAATAGAAAAGAGGAAATAGAGAAAGGTGATAGGTGTAGCGTCGTGTCAGGAGATCAAAACAACGCTAATGGAAAGGAACTGATGTTGGCATTAAGTGAAGGATTTGTTTTAGATATTAATAAACTCTCTTTAAGGAGGACCTCGAACTGCGAGTTACCGGTGGAGAGAATGGAAAAATCTTCAAAGGAAATCGGATGTCCGGTTTTTTTCGTATGTGTTAAGACACTGGATGATTGGGAAGGAAAAGGAATCTCATTACCTGTGTAGGCCGAAATGCCCATATGCTCGCAGACCCTGGTGTGTAAATGACGGCATGTTTTACCGATATACAAAGCGGAACAGCTTTGACACGTAAATTTATAAACAACGTTGGATCTTAGGCGCATAGGAATCCGGTCTTTAAAGCGAAAGAAACTTGAGATTCGGCAGACTGGTCGAAATACTATTCGAAGGCTAATGTGCGGATATGAAGATGACAATAATTTTAAAAGTTGTTGGCGGATTTGTAGGCCATGATTACCAGTGAATGGTAAAATAAGTGAAAACTGCAACTTAGGTGCAGTGAGTGGTTTGACTGGCGGATCAAAAATCTTATTCAAGCAAATGCGAAAACACTGGTCTAAAAACCGTTCAGGGTAGCCGTTATGAAGTAACAAATTCTTAAATTTTGAGAGTTCTTCTTGAAAAATTATATAGGAGGAACATATGTTGAAGTAGCGAAATAAGAGAGTGTAGATGAGACCTCTTTTGTAAATAATAGGTAAAAAACTTTCGAAATTGGTAAAAAGTCCGGTAAATGTTGGTTTTCGGTAAACGGAAGTGATAAAGGAGTTATCAGACCTACAGACTGTTATGTCGAGAAAGGATAATGTTTTATCAGTTTCAATTTCGCATGTAAATTTAATGTTAGGGTGTTGTGCATTCAAATAGTTAAGAAAACGTTCAATGTGATTACGAGATTTAAATAAAATAAACGAATCGTCAACATAACGTCTATAAAAAACCGGTTTATATTCTTTAGGACAATTATCTAGCCATCTCTTTTCATGATGTGAAAGGAATATGTTGGCGAAAAGCGGACCGAGTGGGGAACCCATAGCTACTCCGTCAATTTGTTGGTAGAATTTCCCATTAAACAAAAAATGACAATTTTTTACGGCTAAATTTAAAAGCTCTTCAAATTGTTTGCGCGAGAAACCCTGGTGCAAATGGTTGGTAAGAAACAATTGGTCTAAAATAATTTGTATTGTTTCATCGAGAGGGATGTTGGTGAACAAAGATTTGACATCAAAACTGGCCATAATTAATTGATCGCTATTCAAATTTAAAGAAACCAATTCCTGAATAAAGGAAAACGAGTTACTAATCAAATAAGAACCTAAAGAAAGAGGATGAAGAAAAGAGACAAGAAACTTAGCTAAATTGTAGGAATGAGTACCTATAGCCGAGAGAATAGGTCGAAGAGGTATATCGATTTTGTGAATCTTAGGCAGTCCATATAATATACCTGGTCGGGAGCCAGTTGGTGCTAGATTCTTGAATTGCTCGTCGGTAATTACGTTTGTTTTCTTGAGGTTTCGGAGGAAAGTTCGCACTTTGGTTTCTCGTTTCATCGTTGTTTTAACAGGGTCATTATTTAGCGAAACGAATTTGGAAGTATCCCGAAGTAATTCTTCCATCTTGTTGTGATAGTCAACCTTATCAAGGATTACTACCCCATTTCCCTTATCTGGTTTGACGATGATGATATCCTTGTCGTCTTTGAGTTTCTTTAAAAGTTTGAATTCTTCATCAGAAAAGGCAGATTTTGGTGGAGAATAAGTTCGGTATCCTGTAAGAGCAATATCTTTAAGCTTCGTCTTTATGGAATCCTTGTTATGGCCAGAGCTTTGCGAGATTGATTCATTTTGGAGTTTGCGATAAAAGAGTTCAAACGGAATTAAAAAGTCACAATAGTTTAGCTTCTTAGGAGGAATAGAGAAATTCAGTCCTTTTGCGAGAACCGATTTTTCTTCGTCCGTTAACAATCTGCTCGAGTGGTTGAAAACTACTTTCTCAGGTGCGATGGTAGACGAAGTCGACGGATCAATTCGTAGGCGGAGAAGTTTCTTGTCCTGAATTTTTTCGTGATGGGCGAGCTTTCTTGAGATTTCAGAGTCAGCGAGAGACTTTAGATGTATGAGATCAAGGGAAGAAACCAAACTAGCGAGGTTGGACTGGAGGCTAGTGGACTGCGACGTCAATTCACGAATTCTGGCATGTTTGATCGAGATTTCCTCGTCAAGAAGCCGTCTCTGACATTGGCGGTAGGCGGTCGAGTTCTGCAGGTTACGGTTAGCTAATTTAAAGTTCAAGAAGCGAGGAACGGCTTCATGTTTCTTACATTTTTGAAGGAACTTGAGATCTAGTTTGGCCTTGCCGAGCTTCAGCTCAGCACGTTGAAACTTTCGAAACGCGGACAGCGATCCATTATTGTTGTTACTTAATGCCAACATCAGTTCCTTTCCATTAGCGTTGTTTTGATCTCCTGACACGACGCTACACCTATCACCTTTCTCTATTTCCTCATTTCTATTTTTGTAATTGCCTAGGTTATTTAAGCCGAAAATTTATGTAAATCTATATCACTCTGATGATGTTACTCGTGTAGTGACGAAACGTTAGTTTTTTATTAAAGTATTTCAATCTTCTCAATGTATTCCTGTTCGATATGGTGTTTTTAAAAGTTATCTGCTGGGCAATAATATTTATCACCCGACTAAATATTATCCAATTCACATTTTAATGGCATACTTGAATAGTGTATTCTATATTTTATCACTTTTTCATTAAAATCTTCAAACACACACAAATGCCTACATTGACGTCATCCTCATTAACATTTTAGAAATGCAAACCTCAATATAACAACAAATAAAAGTTCAAGTCAGAAAATATTTTGGCATTCGACTATTCACGTTACATTGAATCCGTATCAATTATATCTTATATTTGAGTTTATAGGTATTTTAACTTACCAGGACAACCAGTGAAGTTGCGGCAACTTTCCGTTTGATTATAGTCTCCTGTACAATTCTCTCCTCCATACTGAGGCACAGGACTTGAACAGTTTCTTGTTTTGATCTTTAAACCAACTCCACATGTAACATTACACTCACTCCATGAACTCCAAGCACTAAAGTTACCATTGACTATAAAAATATAGAACTATATTTGTAAACTGTACATTATATTAATTTATTGAACGTTAATTCCCAAATGCAACCAAAATAATAAAACCCCCACAAAAACAACAAAAAATAGTAACAACAACAAAGACAATAGCAAGAGAAAGACCAGCAGCAGGCACAGCAATATATAACAACAAGACGCCTGAGTCAAGCGTTCGCTCGGGCTACCGGGTTAGAAGCTATTGAATGTGGTGCATACTTCACAGAAATGAACATATTTACGATCAAGCAGTTGTCAGCTACATCACTGTTTAATAAACAACAAAGTCATTCAGTCAGTCAGTTTCGAAATCTATACAAACAACGTGCAAGAACACCTTCATCAAAAGGCAAAGCTGTTTAGCTCTTTGTGCAAATCCAAAAGCGAAAGGAACAAAGAACTTACAACATGACTCACAGTCTCACTCCGTCACACGGCAAACAACTAACCGGAAAAAAACCCCAAAGAAACTCCCCAAAATCGAGCCGGAACCTAGACTCGGCCTACCACAGGGTGATCCAGAGATTCCATTCCCCGACCAACAAAAATGAAAATAAGGTTGGTGAATCAAAACGAAAAGAACAAAAAATCAAAACGAAAGAAAGAGAAGCAGAAAGGAAATAGGTTTATAAACAAATACCAAAATGCAAAACGCAAGTTTTAAACTACCGCAAACTTCCGAAAATAAGAGCCTTGTGGAGCAGCTACTTGCGGGGGTTACTACTTTCAAGGTACGCGGCTATTTTTCGGAGTGAAAATTGCAACAAAAGATTGGGAGAGGAGGAAGTACACGTACAAATATTTCAGTTCAGCAAGAGATTATCACCCATGCAATCACACGCTTAAAAAGTCGTATAATAATAATAATAATAATAATAATAATAATAATAATAATAATAATAATAATAATAATGGAAACTTTATTTATTTATGATTTACGTATACTACAATGATAAACCTCTCTTTTACAGGTAGTTTACAATGTCTACTTGAATTAACAAATGGTATAAAAAATATTAGTATGACATTAAAGTCGGGTTATCCCATTCTTTGTTACGTTTACAAAATATATAGTAAGAGGTCCTTATGCAAGTGTTCATCATTTTCTGAGTATAGTACTTTCTACATCGTTCGTCAAATTTCAGGTCTTTCAGCATTTCAATAAAGTCTATAGATGACTGATTAAAAACTCCAAGCGAACTGATAGATAAATTTATAAATTTCACTTTTTCATAATTTTTGTGCTGTTCGTTAATAAGTTCTAGATATTTTTGTCTCTTACGGGTTGCATTAGTAAGAAGATTAGATTCAAATCCAACAGTCAGTTCGAGTATGTAGATGTATTTGTTTTCGATTGTTATCAGAAGATCAGGGCGTAACTTATCTCCGGTGATAACAGATGGACTGATGAAGCCAGGTAGGTCAGCATAAAGGTTAATATAGTGTTGTACGGATTTAAGAGAGGTTGCAATGAAATTAAGAACGGAATCGTGTCGCCACGTAAAACGTCCTTCGTTTAGGTATGTCTTGCATCCATTGACGACGTGGAGCAAGGTTTCGGGTTCCAAGCAGAAAGAGCAGTCGGATGTTGGTGATATTCCCCATTTCAACAGATTTTTGCGAGTTGGGAGCGTATTATTTATGTACCGGATGGTGAAGTTAAAGATATTCTTAGGAATTTTGTTTTGGACCAAGGACCATATAGAGTTGAGCGAGAGTGTAGAGTATTTGATGATATTGGAGAAGAATGAACCTTGTGAAATGAGGTGATTTTGAAGCCTTTTTTCATTTTCTTTCCTGATAGTGTTCAGTAATAATAATAATAATAATAATAATAAGCTTTTATTTAAACACGATAAAGTTACAGCGGAGCTGCATGATATGTGGTCGTGTATTTACATTAAGAAACTATATTATATTAAAACCGACCACCCCCTGCATTATATTTAAAAATTACCCCAATTTAAAATGTAACTGTCTTAAAGTATAGCTGTGAAACAAGCTATGTCAAGATCTCAAGAAGACCAAAATGATGGGGTGGTATATGAAAGAGCATGTCGCGTTGAAGCTAGGGTAGTTGAAACTGCTACTGTAGACCAACAAGTGTATAATTGATGAAGTGAGACAACATAGTCGTAATCCTGCAGTAGCCACTAGAGGCTTCTATGATTATACGAACGCCTATATGACAAAGCCCAGAGGACGCGAATCGTCAAAGATGTCATTCCGAATAATCGTACAAAGTAACATAATTGCATAGAGTGGAACAATCTGCAACAATCAATAATAGTAGTATAAAGCGGAATAAGATAGTATGGCGCGGAGACATCCCCACAAGTCGCTAAGCTTGTTTTCAGGTCTTTTGCTCGGGGGCTTATGAATTCAAGATAGTGCATGGAGTAAAGTTTTGTTTCTATCTTGGAGCGAATATCAGGATATTTCTCACTTATGAAAAGACTTAGGCAAGCGATTTTCCCAGCAATACCTGCAAACTCATGGAAATGCCTAAATTCAATAATCCTATATCGTATAGAGTGGAAAATGCCTAAAATTAATAATCGTACATATAGACCCTCTTAATAGTGCAGAGTGCGTCATTTTCCGCACTTACAGTATGGCTGCCATGTCATTGTTTCTGTGCACCAATATGGCCGCCGTGACATCAGATGAAAACCAAGGATACGATTACTCGGAATGTACAGTAAGTAATAAAAAGGCTAAAGAAGATGGATGTCAATTCTAATACAGAAACAACGAAAACGACGATCATGATGATATATACTGTAGATAAAAAAGGATTATTTAACCCAAATGTTAACTTACTAGGGCAAGGAATTATGCTGCAATTTGTTGTTTGACTGTATTCTCCAGTACAATTCTCCCCTCCATTAGAAGGCGCAGGACTTGAACAATTTCTTGTTCTGTTCTTTATACCTGGTCCACATGTTTCATTACAATCACCCCATGGACTCCAAACACTAAAGTTACCATGGACTACAACTAGCAACCAAACAAAAAGCTATGTGAATTAAATACACTACTCAGTAAAAACTATTTAAAATGCCCAATGCACAAGTTATAATAGATCTACTGTACTTCATAAAATCCAAGAACTAAAGTTACTGTAAAATATAAAATAAAACATAAAATAACTATTTTATATAATACATAATATGATCACGTCAATTTTCTTTGATGTACTGCGGTATATATACAGGTTATATAAACCTCCCAACCATATATAAACTTTGCAATAACAATAGAACCTTGTCACAAGCTCATTTCCTATTTAATAATATACAGGGCACAATTACTTTAATATATATGATTAGCTAATGAAGAGGGCATTTTTTTTTTTGTAATTCAGGGCAAAATTATTTGCACTTGATTGGTTCCTTGGTTACTTAGCAACAGTGAACCTCAGAGGACTGACTTTTATTCAACATATCTGAAAGGTTTTCCGGTTTTGAAAATGCTTTTTTTATTAACTTTGAAATAATTTATTTAAACTATTGAACGAGTGTAAACTATTAGTGAAAATGAATACACTAGAAAATTTACGAACTTTTGCCTGTGTTTACAAAAAGGAAGCAACAGGCACAGCGATAGAGCGAGGAAAATAGGAACGTTACCGAGCACCGACCGTGATAAGGTACATGTACTTCGACATTTTCTGGACATAACATAGCTTTTGAATAATTTTGCCCACTATATATTATTAACACATAATTGCATGAGTTCTCGTAAAATTAAGGTTTAATTTCACTCGTGTTTTTTTTTGTGAAATTAAACCTTAATTTTCCTCGGTCCCATGCGATTACCTATACGAATTCTTTAGAAAACCTCCTTAAATGATCATGTTATAAATTACTTATAGGGGCTGTTCTGCATATGAAGTGGGCTGATCCGGTTACTGGGTTGATTTTATGTCACGAAAATCTTTCTTTGACTACAAAAAGGAATTATAATACTCCGTCTATACCTATACAGAAAACCGAAGCCAATGTTGCTTCGTTATATCATTTTACATTTCTCAAATAGTCGTCAGAAGATTTTCGTGACATAAAATCAGCCCGGTAGCCGGGTTGGCCCGCCTCAAATGAAGGTCCCCTTAAGCCGGTTTTCTACTAGGCGGAAGTTTGTGCGCGGAGCGGAATTTTGCTTTGTCTTTTCTAATTAGTTCCACCCGAGAAATCACAAGACAAAAAAAATTTCCGCTCCGCGCGCAAAATTCCGCCTAGCTAGTGGAAAACCGGCTTAAAGTTCCTAACCCCCCCCCCCCCCCCCCCCCCCTCGGTTTATCCCATGACATGAGAGAAATTAGTGATTAAATGTCCCCGAAAGGCGAGGGAGGGTTAGGGCCGTATGATTATCTTATATAATAATGCATTTCTTTGTTGTGTAAAAAAGTACTGACGGCTGCGAAGGAGACTAACTTTCAGCTTGATTTTTCTTATTATTATTTTATAAAACAAATAAAACATACCGCTCCTGTGCATATGTGCTCTTATAAAGGTTCGTTTGACGTCATTTGAAGAGCGCCTTTACACTTCTTTCGTGTTCAAATGACGTCAAACGAACCTTATGTTTTATTTGTTTTTATAAAATAAGGTGCCCTCTACGCACGCTCTGATTGGCTGGGCTCCATGCACTTATAAGAGAACAGAGATCATGAATGACGTAAAATGGCGTAGAATGGCGTCAGCTGGCCGGAAAAGTCCGCCAAATTCCAAACTACCTTACTTTTAGTTAGATTTTTCCTCTACTTATTTTATAAAACAAATAAAACATATCGCTCCTGTGCATATGAAACACGAAAGAAGTGTAAAATTTCGTGTTGAAATGACGTAAAACGTGCCTAAAGAGTACATATGCACGGAACTTTATGTTTTATTTGTGATAATAATTATTATTAATGACCTGAAAAACAGTATATATTCGTAAATTCTTTGTAATAATTTATCGCCGTTTTCTACTAATACAGCCCAATTTTACAACCATTAACTTAATATTTAATCAAAATATTAACTTACCAGGGCAAGCAGTTAAGTTGCACCTTTCTGTTTGATTATAATCTCCAGTACAATTGTCTCCTCCATAGTTAGGAGCAGGATTTGTACAATTTCTTGTTCTATTCCTTACGCCTTTTCCACATGTTACATTGCAGTCACTCCATGGACTCCAATCACTAAAGTTACCATGAACTACAAATAACAACAAGACAAGTATAATGACTTATTTAGACCCTATAGACCTTATTCAAAAATGGCCGCCGAATTAGAATTTTTCTATGTGCATATAAATTAGCCCTTATGACCTCGTTTTAAAGTAAAAATTATTTTGAATTTCACACATGAAAACGAGTTCGTAAGGGCTAATTTATATGTATATAAAAGAATTTCAATTCGGCGGCCATTTTTAAACAAGACGCCTGGTCAGGCGTTCACTCGGGCTACTGCAAAATCACGCGCAGGTTGTCACATCACATTCAGGTCACAGACAAAAGTCAAAACACAATCCAATCTCCGACAGAAAACGCAATTTGCACTACACAAAACACGATTGCCTGTAACGTATTTCCACACATGTACACAGCGTTCATATGTCGTGTCTCTTCGGGTATTAAATATCAACACAGCTAGCGACATTACTGACCAATATCAAACTATGTTTGTGAACACGCAAAACACATCCGAGACGAGAAAGACTTGATCAGACTCTGATTATCAGACAGTAGGAAAGCTAAGAAAGAAAGCATTATTTCCACACATGTACAGCGTTCATATGTCAAGTCTCTTCGGGTATTAAATATCAACACAGCTTCATGTATACGGCGTGTGAGATCGTAAGCGTATATAATATCAAGATACTTGCCAGCGACATTACTGACCAATAACTATGTCTGTGAAAACACAAAACACATCCGAGAGGAGAACGACTTAATCAGACATCAGGAAAGCAAAGAAACAAAGCATTTGGCATGCACGCATCAGTTTCGCAAAGTCTTATTATGCACCTATCAATGTTAAGCCCGAGGGGGGCAGGGGGCGGGCAAACAGGGGGTATTTGACAAACATTGCTGTCCCAACGGTGAGGACTTTGGTGTTGCAAGATCACCCCGGGATGTGGATATTTGAAATGGTCAGACCCCAGTCGGGGCAGTATTGACAGACACGCAAGAGCATGGCAACGAGATGGCTTCTTTGGAAGAATGGTATATTTTAAGCGTTTTAAGCATCTCAAGAAATAATCCTTATTTTTTATGCATCGACTTACAATTTGTAAGGAAATTTCCTTTTACTTTACTATTGTTTGACTTTGCCAGTATTGGACTTGAAGTACTTAATAGCATATCATACATAATTCATAATACTTTAGTTTGGTATTAAAATATGTAAACCGAGATGCAAACCATGTCAATTTGAAAGGGTTTCTTATTAAACTTTTTTGCTAGTGTTTTGTGCGAATTGTTATTTCCAAGGATGAAGGAGTAGTGGAAGTTGAGACTGAAAGTGATGGCTCTCTCAGCTTGTGTAATGTTGCTACTGTGTAAACTGTTGTCACAAGGAATTCGTATTTTTACTGAAATATAGCATCTTGCAGGCTAACACTTTGGGAATCACCAGTAATATGACCAACATGAATTTCCCCAGGTGGGGAATATTACTGTTTTTTTACTAAAGCTATAGTGTCCACAGGGTGTGGATTTTGACACTTTTTTAAGGAAAATGTCAAAATCCCCACCCCTTGCCCGCCCCCTGCCCCCTCGGGCTTAACATTGATAGGTGCATTATGTTTGTCTTGATCGAGACGGCGGAATAAGTTAAATGCGCACTTGACTTGAGCCTGCGCTTTCCGATTAGAGAGGCCTGCGGAGTAGGCTAAGAGCGTGACACAGAAGGGGGGGAAAACCCGAGCCGAAACCTAGACTCGTCTACCTGCGGTAGCCCGAGTAATAAGGTCTATTATACATGGGCAAATTGCAGAAATGGTGATTTTAAGAATTAGACAGTGGTTAGCTAACCAAGATTTAACCGTCCTCGACCAATGCATAAAAGCTCTAGAGGCGTAGAATATACTTCTTATTAGTCAACAGACTCTTTGATCTAAGTCTACGAATATCTCGAAAATCGGGGCTGCAACTTGTGTTGGACTCTTGCAGGTGACGCAAAGGCGCCTAGTAATATTATTATTAATATTAAATGAATGAATGGTAATCCTTTTGTTTATGGATTTGGCATGCACCTGAGCTTTGGGAATACATGTATGTGCAAGAGCCCAATACAGCACATACTTACGTCAAGTTAAATTTCCCAATAGAAAACCTCCTTTGTTGACTAACGAGAAAGTTATTGAATACGACCTTGGTCTATTTAATACATGTGGGTGTTTAACATAATTTCAGAGGTGAATATTTTGATTGGTCCACAGCGCGGTAAGTGTTGTATCACGAGAAATTGTTCGTCAAAAGTGGTTTTGGAGAAGAGGCTGGTATACTTACTCGAAACTATACTGACTTTACTCGTGACTGAGATGCTGTTACACATCAAATATCATAAAAACAAAACTTTGTAAAAAGAAAGTATATTTTTTATAATTCTTCGTATTTTGTAACAAGTTTTGGTTAGGCTTTGGTCGTAGCGATGTTTTCGTAAACTGTTTGTCGAGTGAAAAACACCAAGTGAACATAGTCAGCATTTTCGCAAGGCATCTGTATTAAATCTCGTTAAATTAACAATTATTCAAAGATGGCACTATCTTATGCCACACTCATACTTAGAAGACAATATGTATATGATCAAGCAAAAACACAATTTGTTAACTCTCTGGATACAAATATACAGTTCGCAATTGAGCAAAGTACGACACAGTTAGCTTTCCTAGATATATTAATAATAGATAATATGATTAATCCGCAGATATCAACTATAAAGCTACTGACACCAGACAATAAAATTATCTCCACTACACATCAACTCATCCACGTCACATCAATATCCCTTACAATTTGGCCCGTAGAATATGCACAATCGTGGATGATACTGAGACAAAGGAAACAAGATTAGAAGAGCTGGAACATGTCTTATCAAAAAGGTTACCCAAAAGAAATAATAACAATCGGGATAAATAAGGCAAAGACATTGAACCAGATTGATATATAGAATACCTCGACCAATGCAAACAACAGAACATGTCCTCACGTTTGTTACGACCTTCAATCCAAATAACCCATCAATAAACTCGTTACTACAGACAGGTCTCACGATGTTAAAAAGCAGCCCTAAAATGAAATCTGCTTTAGAGGGAATAAAAATAATTAATAGCAGAAGACAACCACCAAACCTTAAACAGCTACTAGTGAAGTCAAAATTCACCAACAAAACAGAAGGTACCGTGTCGAAATGTGGAGGTAAAAGATGTGCAACATGCAAACAACTTATAGTGGGGAACTCATTTCTATTTAAATAATCTAATCATTCTTTCAAAGTAAAACAGGACATGGACTGCAACAGCGAGTTTGTCTATATGTTTTAACATGTGCATGGGGTGTGTGGAGAAAACTATATTGGAGAAACCAAAATAAAACTACGTGAAAGAATGACTTTACACAGACAACACATTAGGGACAGTAAATACCGCATTCTGCCAGCCAGTGAACACATTGCGCAATGCGCGCAGGACAAAGAAATTAAGTTTATACTGTTTTCCCATTCTACAAGATGACCACTGAAGACGACGATATACGTAGAGCAAAAGAAGAATACTTTATTAAGAAGTTTAAGCCAACCTTAAATTCTAATTAAAGCAATAATCACTCTAATTTTCATAATTAGCAAAACTGTATTAATGACGTCACAAACAATTAAGATTGTAAATAGCCTGACGAGCCACGACAAAAAGTGGCGAAACGCGTTGCAAGAATAAATACACAATCAAACTACTAAGTTCTTTTGGTATTACAATTCTAGGCGACTGATGATCCCGTTTAGGGTGAAACCTCTGGTAGCAAAGACTTTAAGGTAACTATACTTCATGCTTTATATTTTGCTCTATCTATATGGTATTGAGCACTCTCTAACATTTCGTGAACCAAAACGCACTTATATTATATATATATATATATATATATATATATATATATATATATATATATATATATATATATATTATATATAATTATATATAATTATATTCTATATATATATATATATATATATATATATATATATATATATATATATATATATATAAGCATGAAGTATAGTTACCTTAAAGTCTTCGCTACCAGAGGTTTCACCCTAAACGGGATCATCAGGCGACTCTGATGATCCCGTTTAGGGTGAAACCTCTGGTAGCGAAGACTTTAAGGTAACTATACTTCATGCTTTATATCTTGCTCTATCTATATGGTATTGAGCACTCGCTAACATTTCGTGAACCAAAACTCACTTATTATATATATATATATATATATATATATATATAATTCTATCTGATAATAATATAAACACCGTTTTCCAATGTAGCCTCAAATCAACATTTACAACCACTTATTATTTAACCTAAATATCAGTTAACTTACCAGGGCAAGCAGTTAAGTTGCATCTTTCTGTTTGATTATAATCTCCAGTACAATTGTCTCCTCCATATTTAGGAGCAGGATTTGTACAATTTCTTGTTCTATTCATTACGCCTTCTCCACATGTTACATTGCAGTCACTCCATGGACTCCAAGCACTAAAGTTACCATGAACTACAAAAATAATATTTTATGTCATGTTTAAAGTACCCCAGTGTTTTATTAGAAGATTCAAAATTCGAGCGCGAAGAGCAGCTTCAACAAAGATCCGTTTTTCAAAATAACTGGCAAGCTCCACTCAAAGTAAACATACTGTTTAAAATCAACAAAGTATAGATACAGTTTCTGGATGTTTAACACTGTTATTCTGCTGGTGGTGGCTCGCTAGAAAGTCTGTTTGCCATTGCTTACTTTGTGGGGAGCCCACCAAGAGCCCACCAATTTCTTTGCAAAATGATGCGCGCACAATACCCTAAAATTCGCCTATTGCTAATTAAGAAAACGTCAATCATAAAAAACTAGATGTTTATTAGTATTGTTTATAGAAAATTCTTATGTTTTTTCTCCGCTGACAATAGGTTTTACCACTGTATATAGAAAACATCCTGAAGGATCAAATACGTGCACCTATAATTACTGTAGACAATCTACCTATTGAGTTATCACAGTAAGGACAAGGCGATATAGTAAAAACCCGCGTATAAGAACCTAGGCTTTTCTAAGTTAGCCATAGAGGTTCTTATATATTTGGTGTCGAGTGAGAATTCGGACTATTCAGGTTTTTAACCAACTCAACCCTGAATTCCCTTTTAGTAGTATTTTACTGTGGGTAACGCCAGACCATTTTACTCGTCATTGGGAGGCCACTAGAGTTGAAAGGGTTAAAACCTATCTAATTTAACCCTCTCAACCCTGAATTCCCTTTTAGTAGTATTTTACTCTGGCTAACGCCAGACCAGTTTACACGTCATTGGGAGGGCCTCGAGTTGAAAGGGTTAGTTAGATAGATTCATATTCCTTTGAGAGGATAACACTTGTCAGTCAACACTGGAACTACAGTACGTGTACTCTTACTCCTATTTTCCTCTTATCTATCTTATCTTCCCCTTATCTTCCTTATCTTCCTCTTATCTTCTTTTTCTTCCTTATCTTCCTCTTATCTTCCTCTTATCTTCCTCTTATCTTCCTCTTATCTTCCTCTTATCTTCCTCTTATCTTCCTCTTATCTTCCTCTTACCTTCCTTATCTTCCCTTATCTTCCTTATCTTTTTTTTATCTTCATCTTATCTTCCTCCTCTTTCTCCTCCTCCTCACCCTCTTTCTCCTTCTCGTCCCTCCGACTTTTGACTCACGCCCACATCTTTGACCCCCCCCCCCCATTTCTCCTCCTCCTTTCTCCTCCTCCTTTTCCTCCCTTTGAAACATGTTAATTTAAATTGATACTTTTAACTTACCAGGGCAAGCAGTTAAGTTGCATCTTTCTGTTTGATTATAATCTCCAGTACAATTCTTTCCACCATATTGAGGAGCAGGATTTGTACAATTCCTTGTTCTATTCTTTGTGCCAACATCGCATGTTCCATAACAGTCACTCCATGGACCCCACTTGGTAAAATTACCATCAACTACAAGTGTAACACAGATTATATATATAAGGCCGATTCTGATTGGCTGCCACGCGCGTGCTTCATTTCTCGATAGAGCACGGCAATTTTAAGGTGGCTTGATAGGAATAAATTACAAAAAATCATATTTTTCTCCCTATAACGTTTTGCAGTGTACATCTGCGCCTTCTTCTAGCTCCTTGCACAGCCCTAGTGATAATTGTATAAAAAGCTTTAAATTTGCAGCATTTGTGTATCTGGACAAATCACATTTATTGTAACATGCAAATTTAATGAAGATTAGGATTTCTGAACTTACTAGAACAAAGATTTCTCCCCTCCTATATTTTCAATCGTACATTGTTATTTAATTCCTTATTATATCACATTATACAGCGCAAGGACACGCGTATATGTATCCTAAGACGGGGTTTCGAATGTCAAATCACACACACGCGCATGCATGCATGTATGCCCAAATATGTATATGAATACAACTCTACACTCTAACTCCTTATGGACACAAACCACACATTCCGACTGAACCAACCAACCACAAACGTACACGTAAAACCAACTCGTCACTTAACCAAAACCACACCCATGGTGATAAATACAGCCTACACAACGGTCAAAGACCACTTTCAACTATACTTCGACAAAGAGGCGAAGAGCAACTTTGGCCAACAATAAAATCAAATACCGGACTACAATGGCAGGACGCTACGGACTACCAAGACACCACAACGACTTCAGTAAGATCATTATTAAATTACCTTATAGTGGTTTTATACGTGTTTTACAAAACTAATTGTCTTACACTGTCTTTCTATCCCTTATCCACTAACTGACTATACACCAACAATTGACAACCAACGCCAAATCCCTCCTGAAGAAGACCAGAAGGTCGAAACGCGTCGAGGGTTAACCCGAAAAACACAAAATTACTATTCTCTTTTCGATCTTTCTTTACGTTCAACGTTACTATAATACTGAACTACGTCACCACTACTAGCGCCAGTAATGGATACCATAATGGTTGGCTAACTCTGTATGCTATGTCTAGCTTCTGAAGACAATGCCGATGGAGGTCCCGTTACCTATTTAAATCTTATACCACGGCTGTGCAAGGAACTAGAACAAAGCACGCATCTACACTGTGAAAGGTTTTAAAGGGAAAAATCTTATGGTGTATAGGTCTTTTCTATCGAGACACCTTAAGCGCAGAAAAACAATTTGCTTATACATAAGGAAATTTTTTTAATCAGTAAAACAAAAGGTTGTTTATGTGCAAGTCTATGCTACAAAAGGGATGGTTCATAATTTGGCGTCCTCCATCGGGTTAAGGATGCACTTAAAAAGTTGTGAAAGCACTTACAAATCGATTACAAACTTTTTTGCTCTCCAAACGTCCGGCGTGCATCCATAACATAATTTCCAGCCGTATTTCGGGCCCCGGTACTTACCTTCCCCAAAATCACGCCTGGACTCGTGAGCTTGTCCATTGTCGATTCGCACCAATCACAAGCGTGCCTGCACATTTTCAGCAGGCATATATTATTGGGATTAGGATTATTGCATGAATTACCCCGTTAGTTCAAAATGGCGATCTATAGAGTGCTGATGAGTGAGGAGGCATGCGATCGCATCTTAGAAACGTTGAAGATTGATTGTCTAAAGGATTTACATTAGCAAGCACTAGAGAACTGGTTAATGGCCAAAATGTTTTTGTCATTCAGCCTACAGGATCGTGGAAGTCAGTTAGATTTCAGTCAACTTCTATGGTTTTTGATATCGTGAAATTAATTCATCCAAAACATCGCGTCCGCCCGTCTCTTTGAGGGAAGGTAAGTACCGGGGCCCGAGATACGGCTGGAAATCGAGCCTAATCCATAACTGGAGCACGCCAGTGTATAAACCATTTCTTTCATAGCAACGCAATAATTAGCATTGTTAAAATTCACGTCATGTCACTCTATTTCACTTCGCTTCACGATCACTTCACTTCACTTCACTTCACTTCACTTCACTTCACTTCACTTCACTTCACTTCACTTCACATCAATTCACTCCACCTTAATTATCTTCCTTTCTCTTCTCTTCTCTTCCCTTCCCTTCCCTTCACTTCACTTCACTTCACTTCACTTCACTTCACTTCACTTCACTTCACTTCACTTCACTTCACTTCACTTCACTTCACTTCACTTCACTTCACTTCACTTCACTTCACTTCGCATCACTTCACTTTTTATCAATAACAGAAATGATTCACAGAAATTACACCGTCATTTCATAGATTTATTACTAAATATAAATAATCTTTACAATTTCACTTACTTTCTTTGCACGAGGTGTTGCAATAGCACGTCATGTTACCAACATGTGTCTTAGATGCACACGCATTATTACCACCACCAAAATTGCATTCTAAATATTTAATTATTGCAATTACCATAGCTTTTCATATATGTTTAACACAAGAAATAGTTTTAAACTTTAATTATTCACCATTATTGTGTTATGATAAGTGCATGTGGTACGTTTGCGAGCTTAGTGTAATGTAACAGACGTTTGTTAGACGTTCATCAAGCTCAATTACTCAGAAAAGATTTCTGAGGCTTTGACAGAACCTCAGTGGCTCAATGGTTAGAGCGTCTAACCGGTCATTAGAAGGTTACAAGTTCGAACCATGTCTGGCGCTCAGAAATCTTTTCTGAGTAGCTGAGCTTGACGAACGTCCAAAAAACGTCTATTACTTGTTTTGTTCATTAAAGCTCTAGAGATCAGTGAGTGATATGACACGAAAACTAAGTTTGTCTTCTAACACTTAGAATGACAATGCGCAGGAATTGGTTCATTTTAGGGAGGACACTGTTCTCCCCAATCCGGGGACAGGACTAGAAAGGTGTCCTAAAAATTGTTTGTTCCACACTGAACCCGGTTAGCAAACCGCGGCTGACGGGTTATCTCTTATTGCGGTCGAAATACAAGGAAAATAAAAATTAAACGGAAAATTATGACTTTTGCAGCTTGGAATATTCGAACTCTCCAAAGCGAACGAACTGTGGAACGGAGAACTGCTATTTTAGGAATGGAACTTGATAGATATGGTAAGCTAAATTCTAACGGTCTATTACTAGTATCAAAATGTAAAGAATATGGGCTGACTATTACCAACACTATGTTTCAGCTACCTACAACACACAAAACCACCTGGATGCACCCTCGAGCCAAACATTGGCATATGATCGACTAGGCAGTCGTACGAAGTCGTGATCGCAAAGATGTAACTATCACAAACGTTATGCGTGGTGCTGAGTGTCAGACCGATCACAGAATGATTCGATTGAAATGAAAGATGGTCATTCACCCAAAGATAAAAAAGTCCAGTTTTAAGGCAGTAAGAAAGTTGAATGCTTCTATACTAAGGTCATCAGAAACCCGACACCAGCTGGCCGAAAAGATATATGCTGAGCTTACTGCAAACCCAACGGCACAGTGACCAACGAATGGAATATCCTGCGTGACACGGTCTATAACACATCTAAGATGATGCTTGGACTGAAAACCAGGAATCAACCTGACTGGTTCCAAGATAATTCGGAACAAAAACGAAGCATTTAGATCATGGCTATCCAGTAACACACGATCATCGAAGTTGAAGCTCCAGCACTGTCAAAGGCGGCTACAAGATGAAACGCGTAAGTTGAAAGACCAGTGGCTGTCCCGAAAAGCCCAGGAAATACAACAATTGGTGGACCGAAACGACTATAAGAATTTCTATGATGCCATAAAAGAACTGTATGGCCCTTCTGCACGTGGTGGCGCTCCCCTGCTATCTCAAGACGGTTAACCAACCAGGCAGAGATATTAGGACGCTGGCAGGAACATTTTAACGAGCTCCTCAACAGACCATCTCATGTTGATCAGCGCAGCATATAGACCAACTGCCTCAAAAACCTGTGATTCAGCATCTTGCGAATGAACCAACTGAACAAACAATTCGTAAGGCTATCAATTTGTTATCAAACGGCAAGTCACCTGGTGAGGATGGGATTCCAGCTGAGATTTACAAATATGGTGGCGAAGTTTTAATCACACGTCTGCACAGCCTCTGCTTTCATATTTGTCGAGACGAAGAAGTGCCCCAACAACTGAAGGAAGCTCTCATTGTTACTATCTTCAAACGGAATGTGGAAATCATAGAGGAATTCCCCTCCTAAGTCTATGCTCCAAAATACTAACTAAAATTCTTCAGTTACGTCTCGTAAATTCAATTTTAGACGAAAATGTTTTGGAATCGCAGTGTGGTTTTCGAGGTAACCGCTGTACCACGGATATGGTGTTCTCAGCTCGCCAACTTCAGGAGAAGTGCATCGAGCAAAATATTGGGTTATATGTAGTTTTTGTTGATTCAACAAAAGCTTTCGACACAGTCTCACGTGATGCTCTATGGCAAATTCGTCTCAAAATTGGCTGCCCACAGAAATTTGTAAGAGCGCTCCAACAGTTACATGATGGAATGCAAGTTAGAGTGCGTGCTGATGGAAAGTTCTCCGACGCGTTCAACATCAGCAATGGAGTGAAGCAAGGATGTGTTGTGGCACCTATCTTATTTGTGCTGTTCTTTGCCACCATGCTCAAGGAAGCCTTGAACACAAATGACAACGATGTTGACATAAAATTTAGAACGGATGGTGGCATTTTCAAGCTGCGTCGACTCCGGGCTAAAACCAAAACCAGTGACCTGCTTGTCAGAGATCTCCTGTTCGCCGATGATCGCGGATTATTTTCCCATACCGAGGAGGGCTTATAATCGCTCATGAATGCTTCCGCAATCGCATCTTCCAAACTCAGTTTAACGATCAGCACAAAGAAAACGGAAGTCATGTATCAACCACCCCCAGGTGTTACACATCACTCGCCCTCGATCCTTGTCAATGGAAAATAGTTGAAGACCACCAAAACTTTCCCTTATCTCGGAAGTATCTTGTCTGACAATGGACAGATGAAATTGCCAGCAGAATCTCCAAGACAGCTCCTCTTTTGACAGGCTCAGAGAATGGGTTTGGAACAGCCATGACATTAAGCTTGCTACCAAAATAGCAGTCTATCGGACAGTAGTTATTAGCACACTGCTATATGGAGCGGAGACGTGGACTATAAACAGTAGACACATCCGACAGCTTGAAGCGTTTCAGCAAAGATGCTTGAGAAACATCCTGAAAACGAATTGGGAAGAAAAAGTTCCGAATATCGAAATTTTGGCAAAAACAAAGTGCTGCAGCATCGAAAGCATCATCCGAAAGCGTCATCTGCAATGGTCTGGTCATTTAGTCAGAATGAATGACTCGCGTTTACCCAAGTCAATCTTTCATGGTGAGCTAAGAAATGGGTCCAGAAAGTAGGGTAAACCAAGGAAACGTTTCAAGGACATGTTCGCCGATACAATAAGGAAATGTGATATCCCGAGTCATCATGGGAAGAACTTGCCAAGAATCGTTCACAGTGGAGGGGAAGAGTACACACCGCGGTGCAAAGGTTTGAGAAGGCTGAGGAGCATGAAATTGTGCAAAAGGGATTGCGGCAGAAGGATCCATCCAAAGCAGCGGAGACTGGTTTTCGTTGTGGTATCTGCGACCGACCTTTTGCAAACAAAGCTGGTCTCACTGCCCAGTCACGTCCATCGGCGAATGAACCAATCGACATAGTCGAAAACGACACGTCTTCCATTATATATATATATATATATATATATAAACAACTATAATATTTCTTAAATCTCAATTATTAAGCTAACATACATGACAGGGGTGACTGAATCATGTGGACAGGTGGAGGAACGATTACCATGGCCATTTTTTGCCGGCTTAATTATTCAAAATGGCGATCCCCACATACGAATAATTTGTTAAAGGTGAATTAATATAGTACACAAATGATAATTTTCCCCCGGACCCCCCTAGGAAGGGTGCGCTTTCTATTCCACCCCACACTAACATTTTTTCTGTTCCGCCGCTCCTGCACAATAAAAGGTCACGATACTCTGTCAAAAGATCATTGTAATTTATTACTTACCTGTACAATTTTCAGTGCAATTCGTCAGACTGCAGCAGTATACATCATTTCCACAAGCACAATTGAATTCCATGTCGGTTTCGTTACAAGTAACATTTTTGAACCACTCTAAAGTTACAACATATTAGTTATATGGTCAGATAATAAATAGGCAATATTTCGAACAAGGGAGGGGAGGGAGGGAGGGAGGGAGGGAGGGAGGGAGGGAGGGAGGGAGAGAGGGAGGGAGGGAGGGAGAGGGAGGGAGGGAGGGAGGGAGGGAGGGAGGGAGGGAGATAGGGAGGGAGGGAGGGAGGGAGGGAGGGAGGGAGGGAGGGAGGGAGGGAGGGAGGGAGGGAGGGAGGGAGAGAGAGAGAGAGCCATTATACCACCTTATTATATATACAGAACTCGCGATTAAGCTCTCGGCAACGCCCTCCGTTGCTCAGTGGTCAGAACATTGCACTAGAATCGCAAGGTCGTGGGTTCAATTCCTGCCGGAAGGCCTGTGTAGTTGCATTTTTCGCAACTGGTCCTGGTTTGGTCTTAAAATGTATATATTCTACGCTCGAATTTTTCTTCACCTAAAATCCTTAGAACATGCTATATAATCGAGTGAAATGCCCAATGTTACTTATAATATACCTGATTCTCTCCTGGCATTACCACCTTATTATATATACAGAACTCTCGATCAAGCTCTCGGCAACGCCCTCCGTGGCTCAGTGGTCAGAGCATTGCACTAGAATCGCAAGGTCGTGGGTTCAATTCCTGCTGGAAGGCCTGTGTAGTTGCATTTTTCGCAACTGGTACCGGTTTTGTCTTAAAATGTATATATTCTACACTCGAATTTTCCTTCAGCTAACTTGATTTATGCGTGGTTGGGAGAAAAAAATACGGATTAACAAATGGTCACGAATGAGATAAAGGATTTATCATCGCGACCGAAGTGTTTTTAGGCAAACTCTGTGACAGCGAACTCAGTATCTCCGTTTGTTAGGCAACCTCGGTGATCTTAAACTATTAAGTCTATTATACACTTAATGTCTGCTCCCGAGGGAAACAGTTAGTTTTGTTTTCCCGAGAGTCTTGATATTTCCCGAGACGAAGTCGAGGGAAACATATACAAGTAAGAGATAAAGCCCGAGAACGAGGGCTGTATGCTATATACAGCCCCAAGGACGCGGAGCGTCCGAGGGCTGTATATCGCATACAGCCCGACGTTCGAGGGATTTATCTGACTTAATTTATTATTGAGGAGGTTTTCCAACAAAGTTTTGTCTTTTTCTCTACCTTGGACAAAGATTTTCCTAGTTTTTTTCCTTCATTTCTTATCTAATTAGTATTCAAGGGCTGTATGCTATATACAGCCCGCGGTACATCAAAGAAAACCGACTCAATCATAAATTAAAGTAGGTTAGTTACCTCAACCTTGGTAACTACGTAAGTTATTTACCTCGGGCCCGAAGGTAAATAACTGATGTTGTTATATAGTGAGTTTCACTGGATGCAACGATGACTGTTATTGGTTGGTTTGTGGTCACATGACCTTAGCTAAATTTCAATGTCAACCGAGCGGGCAATAATTTACAACTTATTGCCTGCTCGGTCAATAAGTTTTCAATTGTTGCCCGCTAGAACTTTGAACTCTTCACGGCATCCTATAAACAAAAGCTTGTTTGGTACGAAAAAAAGAACATTTATAGGTCTTCAAAGCATGTGTGAAGATTGATTAACTAGAGAAATGTATTGCTGTTCGTTTGTTCTGAGACTTATATTTGTTTGGTTGAAGTGAAATTACGGAGCCAGGCGAAATGTTTTGGCAAGTCTTAGCGTTTGTCTTCTGTGTACTTTCCCTTGATAAACGTCGAAATTATTCAGCAAAACTCAAGCTATACAGGGTGTATCAAAAAAAAGGCTACCCTTAGAAAATATAATTAACATTCTTTTCAAATAACCTATTGTATATTGACAGCCCTGGACACCTCTGAAGTCACGGATGCGTAAAAACAAATGGTTTTATACACCTGGGAAATTAAGATAACTTGAAGTGTATGCTCCTTCATACGTTTAGAAGTTATCGTAATTTCCCAGGTGTATACGACCATTTGTTTTTTACGCATCCGTGACTTCAGAGGTGTCCAGGGCTGTCAATATACAATAGGTTATTTGAAAAGAATGTTAATTATATTTTCTAAGGGTAGCCTTTTTTTTTATACACCCTGTATAACAAAACACTTAATGTCTGCTCCCTCGGGAAACAGTTAGTTTTGTTTTCCCTCGAGTCTCGATGTTTCCCTCGACTTCGTCTCGGGAAATATCAAGACTCTCGGGAAAACAAAGCTAACTGTTTCCCGAGGGAGCAGACATTAAGTGTATATAGTTACCTCGGTTTCGGTAACTAAGTAACTAACCTATACTTAACCGCGGCACAATTACAATTAGTCCCTAGAGTGCTTGACGCTACAGGTGTAACTCACCTTCGCATTTGTCTTCCGGCTCACAATGAGTTCCATTTCCCTCAAATCCTTCATTACACATACACTTATAGGTACCATTTACCTGTTTAGTACATATAGCATTGACGTCACATCCTTATAAAAAAACACGAAAGAAATATTAAACAAATTGTTTGAAAAATCAATATCACCACTTTAATGTTCATATAATAAATTTATAATAAATTTTCTTTATATTTCTTTTAGTTCTAGATTGGAAACGAACAAAGGAAAATGGAAAAAAGTTGCATCTAGCGTAGGCAGACTAGTTCCTAGTCCTCTTTTCTCTCGATACTTATTTTGGTGACATCACATGCAGAATGAGAAAGTTACAATGTTACGGAATACAAGGACCTTTGTTAAATTGGGTTAAATCATTTCTTACGGGTCGTTATCAAACTGTCGTTTGCGAGGGGGAAGCAGCCAAACCAAGGCCAGTTACCTCAAGTGTCCTTCAAGGAACGGTATTGGGACCACTATTATTCCTCTCGTATATAAACGACCTGCCGGATGCATTAAATTCTCGCATTAGATTGTTTGCGGACGATGCACTTTTATATGGTATGATATCAGAAAGTCGTGACTGTGACGAAGTGCAAGACGATCTTCGAAAATTGAAAATTTGGCAAGAGAAATGGCAAATGAAGTTTAATCCTGGTAAATGTAAAACATTATGTATATCGACCAAAAAAAACCCTCCAAAGGAAATATGTGTTTTCTAACACAGTCTTGAAACAGGTTAAGTCGGCCTCTTTATTTAGGAGTTACCTTCAATAATAAACTGAAATTTTCGGAACAAACACCGCAAGTAAAACCAACAAAGTACTTGGTATGGCGCGACGTAATTTCTGGAACTGCCCCCAGAATGTCAGAGAAAGTGTGTATACTACCATTATACGACCTAAACTGGAATATGCTTGTGCAGCATGGGATCCTCATCACAAGAAAGACATTATGACGCTAGAAAAGGTTCAGAGAAAGGGAGCGAGATTCTGTTTGCAGAACTATGTCCCATTAGCTAGCGTAATGGAGATGTTGGATAAACTTGGTTGGGAAACACTACAACAAAGACGGATGAAAGCTAGGTTGACAATGATGTACCAGATTAGTTATACCAGATTCCAAAGGCAAAAAAAGATGTTTTTAAATATTCTTGTTTTCTTAGAACGATTAAGGACTGGAACAACCTGCCACATGACATTGTTTTAGCAAATTCATTAAACGAATTTAAAGTGAAATTAGATAGCTATTTTTAGTAATTAGTTCTATTTTAGAATTTTAACATTAGTATCATCACTTTTACCCATTTTAATATTTGTATTTTGTAAATTTAATAGTTGGTGCGATCTTGTATGAGTTTACCGACTTAATAAATTCAGATTCAGATTCAGATTCAGATTCAGAATAGGGAGCGAGCGAGAGGACTAGCGGAAAATGATTCATCTTTATCCATCATGATCCTGCTCGAGCTTCGGCTGTAGACCAACCTTGCTCAATGCTGTTATAAAGAATTGTGCAGACCTAGGTGAGTGTTATCTGCCTTGGTTTTCCTTGGCACGGCCGGCTGGTGCCTGGATAATTTGGGGCCAGATTTGGGCCAAAGCGAAATATTTTTCTCCAGGTCTCTCACAATTTAGGTCTGCCGCTCGACGTTAAAAGAGGCCTGGGAACCAGATTGCACGGTAGGGGACTGTATCCGACGTGATACACAAAAATCACAACTTCACTTTTGGAGCGTGGTAATGAAGGTAAGCCTGGTTTCCACTCAGGAAAATTTTACGCTGGACGGGGAAGTTTTCTTGGTCTTGTGAGCTCTCGATCGAAACTAATGACTTTAACGCAAAGGAAACTTTCCTGAGTGAAAACCAACCTTTGAGTTCCAAATATGGAGGATGAAGTTCACTGTGACCGTGTAATAGAAGTTTGACTGTAGGACTTATGCACAAAATCCACATATGTCCGTCACAATTGGATGGTAATCTTCCAGTTACGTGGGAAGCTCGCTGATTGCAATTTACAGGCACTAAGTATAGTAAGCAGTTATTCAGTTGCGGAGACGTAGCAGTATTTAGGATAGAAAAGTTATAGAAGAGTTAATTAAATTGGATGACAACAAAAGACAACTTACTATTGTAACACGATCTTATGTCATCACAAGTTTGGTTTGAATAGCAAGTACCATTAGGACTGCAGTTAACTGTGAATGTAATTAAATTTCGTTTTAAATTATACGTTTTTCTACAATAATTTTACGACCAAAAGAATAAGCACACGTCTCTAGACATTGACAGTTACCAAGTAACTGCATAAAATAACTAGAGTTGACACTCTTTTAAATACAACTGTATAAGGCCTTGATATATAGCTTAGGTTAAAAAGAACAGGATAAAAGATAAACAATTGCAAGTGCTTCCTCTCTTCCTCTTTTCCTGTCTTCCCCTCTTCCTCTCTCCCTCCCTTACTCTCTTCCTATCTTTCTCCTTTCCTCCCTTCCACCCTCCCTCACTCCCTTCCTGCCACCCTTCCTCCCCGCCGCTCTTCCTCCCTCCCTCTCTCCCTTCCTCTCTTCCACCCTTCCTCCCTTTCTCTCTCGATCCTCCCTCCCTCCCTCCCTCCCTCCCTCCCTCACTTCCTCTCTTCCTTCCTTCTTCCCTCCCTCCCTCCCTTCCTCTCTTCCTCCCTTCCTCCCTTCCTCCCTTCCTTTCTCCCTCCCTCTCTCCCTCCCTTCCTCTCTTCCTCCCTTCCTCCCTTCCTCGCTTCCTCTCTTCCTCTCTACCTCTCTTCCTCGCTTCCTCTCTTCCACCCTTCGTCCCTTTCTCTCCCGATCCTCCCTTCCTCTCTTTCTCGTTTCCTCCCTCCCTCACTTCCTCCCTTCCTCTCTTCCGCCCTCCCTCCCTTCCTCTCTTCCTCCCCTCCGCTCTTCCCCACTTCCTCCCTCCCTTTCTTCCTCTCTTCCACCTTTCCTCCCTTTCTCTCTCGATCCTCCCTCCCTCACTTCCTCTCTTCTTTCCTTCCTCCCTCCCTCCCTTCCTCTCTTCCTCCCTCCCTCCCTTCCTCTCTTCCTCCCTTCCTCCTTTCCTCTCTTCATCTCTTCCTCTCTTCCTCGCTTCCTCTCTTCCACCCATCGTCCCTTTCTCTCCCGATCCTCCCTTCCTCTCTTTCTCCTTTCCTCCCTCCCTCACTCCCTCCCTTCCTCTCTTCCTCCCTCCCTTCCTCTCTTCCTCCCCTCCGCTTTTTTTCACTTCCTCCCTCCCTTTCTTCCTTTCTTCCACCCTTCCTCCCTTTCTCTCTCGATCCTCCCTCCCTCGCTCCCTCTCTCACTTCCTCTCTTCCTTCATTCCTCCCTCCCTCCTTTCCTCTCTTCCTCCCTTCCTCTCTTCCTCCCTTCCTCCCTCCTTTTCTTCCACCCTTCCTCCCTTTCTCTCCCGATCCTCTCTCCCTCCCTCTCTTTCTCCTTTCCTCCCTCCCTCCCTCCCTCATTCCCTTCCTGCCACCCTTCATCTCTTCCTCCTTCCCTCCTTCCCTTCCTCTCTTCCTCCCCACTGCTCTTCCTCCCTCCCTTCCTCTCTTCCTCCCCACCGCTCTTCCTACCTCCCTCCCTCCCTCCCTCCCTCCCTTCCTCTCTTCTTCCCTTCCTCCCTTCCTCTCTTCCTTCCCTCCTCCCTCCCTTCCTCTCTTCCTCCCTTCCTCTCTTCCTCACTTCCTCCCCCCTTTTCTTCCTCTCTTCCACTCTTCCTCCCTTTTTCATTCGATCCTCCGTCCCTCACTTCCTCTCTTCCTTCCTTTCGTCCCTTCCTTTCTTCCTCCCTCCCTTCCTTTCTTCTTCCCTTCCTCATTTCCTCCCTTCCTCTTCCTCCCTTCCTTCCTCCCTCTCTTCCTCCCTCTCTTCCTCCCTCCTTCTTCAATGCAATACTGCGTTATCTAATATCCTTCGCAGACCCTCTTAATGTCTTCACTCAGTGAGGATAAGTAAGTGGCGACTCCAAGAACAGCTGCGAGGAAGCCTTCACCAAACTTATATAAATTAATCGTCTAGTTCCTAACTGTCGCCCCCGTCCTTTCATTTATCCACAACGCCACTACCTCGCACAAACAACGGTTTCTATCAATAATTCAAAAATAAATAACTTACAATAACAAGGACGGTTACTTCCAACAAAATAAGTTTCACAATCGCACGTGTAAATCGTTTCATTATTGGTACAGTTGTAAATCTGGGATAGAACTAGAATTGATAAAAAAATGCTTTAATAAAATACTTTAGACGTTTTGTGCAACGAGTGTCAAAGTGACCTTAACTCATTCCTGTCCCGCGGAGGACCCCCCCCCCCCCCAGAGGTGAATAAAATCATCTGGCGTCAGCCAGAATAAAATACTAAAGACCGATTCGGACAGGAACAAGTTAAAGAGCTTTTCATGCTAAGATTAAAAAGTTAAAATCTCAATTAAATTCTTTACACAGTGAGTCGCCTAGCAACGCGACGACATCTGTAAATGAGTAGGTGATTGGAAATTTGGAATACCTGTAGGATCACAACTGGACTTAGAACATGCACATCCCAATGTCACATTTGTAGTATCGGAAGATAGGACATTTTGACCAGCTGCAACTAACAAAACAAAATGATATCGTGTAGTAACTATAGATCGTTTTCATCATGACAGCCATATTGGTGAACCAAAACAATGACATTTCACTGCCATATTAGTGTGGTATAATGATCCTAAACGGGATTTAGCTTTTTTCCTATTCAAACATTTCGTATTTTACACCACCAATGGAGCCACTAATCACGTCAGTGAAAACGATCCATACCAACACTATAGAGCGTTTTCACTCACGTGATCGGTGGCCCATTGGGGTGGTGAAACAGTACGAAATATTTGAATAAGAAAGAGCTAATTCCCATACCGTACACTAATATGGCCGCCATTTCATTGTTTTGGTACACCAAAATGGCCGCCGTGACGTAAGGTGAAAACGATCTATAGACCTTATTCAAAAATGACCGCCGAATTTGAATTATTTTATGTGCATATAAATATGCTTATAAATTAGCTCTTATGAAGTCGTTTTTATGTGGGAAATTCAAAATAATTTTTACTTTAGTAAAAATTATTTTGAATTTCCCACATAAAAACGACTTCATAAGAGCTAATTTATAAGCATATAAAAAACATTCTAATTCAGCGGCGATTTTTTAATAAGGTCTATTATTTGTCGAATTGACATTGTCAGTAGATCTACGTTAGACAGAACAGTCATCTCCACTTGCCTATAGTATTAAACTTGAAAGCAGCAAGAAACTATTTTATTATACCATGATTGCATTGTATATGATAATTATTTGTAATAGTTTGTAGATAATTTTTAGTATATTTCATGTGTAGCAATAGTCTAGGTTTTAGCTTTGTTTAGTTACTTGATGTTGTAGTATACCATATAGGATATCTATTGATGCCAGCTTAATCTGTTATAAGCTGAACGAGCTACCCTATTTAAATATCTATCTATCTATCTATCTAATTCCACACGATCATGCAAATGCCACAGCCACAAAAACCTGTCGAATATTTTTTTTTTCTATTTCGCTCGTATATATAAGTGCTATATATACATATACTACAGTAGCTGAACATCGAGCTCTAGAAAATGCACATCTTAAACGTAAAATAATAATAAAATCTTTATTTAAACTGTTGAAGATCCTAAACGTCTCTATATAGACGAGTGAAAGTTATATTGATGTCCATTACTAATTGCAGTTGAGTGAGTTGATATACAGGCCAGGCTGAACAGCAAAACAGCCATTGAAAACGCGATACAAATGTATGGAATCACACAAATATCAATAATCACACATATAATATAACAAATAAATTCCCAACGCAATCAGGTGAAGAATCCGACATAGTTTAACGCTACTCTGACTAACATTGTTTTTTTGAAGGCAACTTAAAAAGTTACTGTTCATGACCCACTGCATGTTTCAAAACTCCAATCTAGTGTCTTCATGAAGGATGATCGTTATGAAGAAAGGTCCTATATCTATATGTGAGCATGGCTTTTAGCATGCAGTGTTAGTGTGGTATGAAATATCATGAGGACAACTCCTGTAGGATTGGAGTGCTAAAGTTGATCTTTTTTCTTTTTTGAGTTGACTATCTGTCAAACTATCGGAAAATGATGGGGTTCAAATTTCCGTCCTCTCAATATACAGGGGGGTCGAGGGGTCGGAAGATTTGAATTTTATTTTCTGATAATTTGACATTTAGTCAACTTAAAAATGAAACAAAAATCAATTTTGCATGCAAATCCTATACACTTCATATCACATGCACCATTAGGGCTATAGGATCAGGATCAGGATCAGGAAAGTTCTTCGAGTCGCTCCTATTATTCAAATCGTGAAATAAAAGCAGCGTACTGCGTGGGCTGTGTTGAAACAACAAACGAAATATGGTAAGGTTAGAGAAACTGTCGAAACAGAGAACGAGTGAAGGCCCTTCGTCAGATGTTTCTCTCCGACGAAGGGCCTTCGCTCGAAACGTTAGACTCCTAACATCTCTGTTTCGGATGAAGTATATCTAACCTTACTATATTTCGATTGTTGCTCCTATTATGCATGTCTCTGACCCCCGACCCCCCCGTTTTTTGAACCCCACCATTTTCCGATAGTTTGACATCTAGTCAACTCAAAAAAGAAAGAAAATCAACTTTAGCACGAAAATCCTATACGTGATTACACTTTATACTGCACTATGTGGTATATCTCAAATTCAGTGATAGTTATATAGTGCTAGGACATGCATGATAAAGTGATATTAAATACTGATCGTAAGAAAGAGGTTGAATGTTTCAAAGCCATTTGTCAGAGAGAGAGAAAAAGTAAATTAAAAATGCTAATCATAGTAATCAATATACAATGCAAACATAATATATTAAATTGCGTTCTATAACTGTTGCATAATTAATGACAGTTTCTATATTGAGAATTTGCTTTTAAAACCTAGCAACTTCATCACCGATGCACGCAGTCTTTTCACGGCGTTAATAGGAACTTCAAGATTCAGGCGACGGACTACGACTATATACAGTAGCAAGTGCAAAAGTTCTTTGAATTTGACATAAAGTTATATTGTTTAAACACGTTGCCGTATATATAGTCGTATATAGTCACTGTGTTTTCTTAAAGTCCCTATTAACAGTGTTGTAAAGTCGAATAAGATAGACATGCATGAAATATATACACGACTCATACCTTGTGGTCCTTGTGCAATAACTTGAGCAAACACAAAAGCTTGGACAAACAAGAAGAAACCAAACAGGCTTTTCTCCATGAGTGACAATAGATCCGATGCACAGCGGTTGAATTACCTAGAGAGTCGATAAATGAAAACAGATATATATGATTTAGTATTACGTCACTCTGTTGAATCGAGTTTGTAATATAAACTACATGTATATACACGCTTAGTCCCTTGAACAACACATTGCTGTTCAATACCTCTTTATCATAAAATATTAGTACGTCGTTGGCATATGTCATGCATGCCGCATAATTATAGTTCTATAGGGCTGTTTATATGGTTTTATAAAGAAAATTTAAGCTATGGAGCACACTAAAACATCATATTGGCAAAGAAACTAAAAAATATTTTGCTTTCCAGCAAAGCAAAAACAACACGTTATAAACTGAATGTTGTTTTTTTTAAATTTTTTGGCTGTAATGGTTCAGGTATAATTTCTCAATCTATATACAGTACAAAAAATTCATAACTAAGACTCGCATTGCCGCTACATAAACCTTCCATACAATTACCTCGAATAAAAAAACAGAACAAAGTTTTACACTATGCAACCAATAACTTTACTCTTTTCTTTTAACACGACTCCATCTTCGAACGACGCCAGTAAAATTGTCTTAGACCCAATTAAATATTAATACACTAATGCATTTGTCTCACTATAGATAAAACGAAAACAGCGCCTTGACAACTAATAATGTGCAATTAAGAAATGTATTCCCATGTTTCAACTCTTTTTCTTTCCACACATCACGAAATCGTTGTTTATTGTCGAGAAACGCTATCGAGACAGTATATATCTATATAGTAACATCTATTAGATGGGGTTTTTTTATTATTTCCGATGTCAACATGGTTTTTACATGGTTTTTAATCTAAATGTATGTCTAAGAGTTTTATTATACAAGTTTGGAAAACACCTGCAACATTTATATAAAGGCTCAGTGAAATAAAAAATACCTGCAAATGCATTGTCAGCAAGCTAGGCGACTTTACTTTTTTGCATATATATATATATATATATTTTAAGTGGGCTTACCTCAAAATGTTGAGTGTCGCAACTGTCACTGAAGATCGCCCCGCGTGAAACTGACAGTTGCGACACCCAACATTTTGAGGTAAGCCCAATTAAACTATACTATATTCGCTCTACCTTTATGGTATTGAGCACTTTCCGACATTTCGTGAACAAAATCACACGTGCTCGTTTGTATATATGTATGTGTATATGTATGTATATATGTATATATGTATATATGTATATATATATATATATATATATATATATATATATATATATATATATATATATATATGTATATGTGTAGTATGTGAGTTTTTTTTATCAATATTCTACACATGTCTACTGATCGCTTCTACTATATATATATATATATATATATATATATATATATATATATATATATATATAAAAAGCTTCTAGGACAGCGTCGGCCACGGTTGAAATCCAAATATTACCAGGGTTAAGTCACGTTGGCCTGAAAAAAAGAGAAAAATCTTCTCGACGTTTCGAGCGAAGGCCCTTCGTCAGGAGAAATTAGTAAACAACTCACATGTGGTCACGCGTATTTATAGCAGAGCTACAATGGGAATCACGTGAACACATGTAAGCCAATAAACACAAAGTAAACAAATAAATTAATATGTAATTTTAGCCTGTGTGCAGGTGCTGACCCAATTGTGGGTCAGCTACCTGCAAATAGGCAAAGAAACAGGTTATAAATTACTATTTAAATCATCGGAAAAAGGTTAAGGAAAAGGTGTGGAATATGGTGGTGGAGTGAGCTAAATGAAAGAGAATCGCTCATTGAGGCCGTGAGGGTGAATGGTACCAAGTTTGTAAATGAGACGCATTTCTTGTTTACGACGAGTATCGTTACAACCTGTAATGGGCTGAATGGCACAGATTTTCATGTTGGAAAAGGAGTGGTTGGCACTGTTGAAGTGCCTGGCAACAGGTTTGTTTTGCACATTGTATTTGACATCACGAAGGTGTTCAACAAACCTGTCACCTAAACGTCTTCCAGTTTCTCCGATGTAAAGCATGGGACATTTACTGCAAGAGATACAGTAAATGAGGTTGGAGGAAGTGCAAGTGAAACTGTGGGTTATGTTGAACCTACATTTTGGAGCCGAAATTGAAATTGAGGAGTCTAAATATTTACAGGTGTTGCACCTACCACGACAGCAAGAGCTGGTGCCAACAAGTGATACCAAGGCTTGCTGCAGTGAGCTGTGAACAACGTTTTCCCGGATGTTTTTGCTATGCCGAAAAGATACTAGGGGTTTCTCAGAGAAAATGGAAGATGTTTCTGGGTCATTTTTAATGAGGTCGAAATTGCGGTTAATGATGTCCCTTACTTTGAAATTGAAGGGATGAAAAGTGAGAACTAGAGGTACTTTTTCATTAGAAATGGTAGCCAAAGGTTCGCTTAAGGTGTCTGAACGGGAAATGTTGGAGACCTTGTGTAAGGCAGTGTCTAAGAGGTGGGAAGGATAACCGCGATTAACAAAAAAGTTTCTCATTTCCAAACATTTGGCATTGAAATCGTCATCTTCACTGCACAGGCGGCGAAGACGAAGAAATTGAGAGAAAGGAATGGAAGTTTTGGTGTGTTTAGGATGATGAGAGGAGAAGAGGAGGTAGCTATGAGAGTCAGTGGTCTTGTAAAAGACAGAAGTGCTCAGCTTATTACCATTAATGGAGACAAGAATATCTAAGAACGACACACTAGTCTCACTGATCTCCCATGTGAACTGGAGTGCTGGGTGGAAGTCATTAACATAGTTAATGAAGCAAACCAGGTCAGCGCGCGAACATGATGCAGTGCCTAAGCAATCATCAATGAACCGACCATAGTAGTCAGGTAGGAAACCAGTGTACTGTTCAAAGATTTGTTTTTCCACATAACCAACAAATAAGTTGGCATAGTTAGGGCCCATTTTGGTACCCATGGCTACACCACTAACCCCTAGATCAAAAACCCCTAGTATCTTTTCGGCATAGCAAAAACATCCGGGAAAACGTTGTTCACAGCTCACTGCAGCAAGCCTTGGTATCACTTGTTGGCACCAGCTCTTGCTGTCGTGGTAGGTGCAACACCTGTAAATATTTAGACTCCTCAATTTCAATTTCGGCTCCAAAATGTAGGTTCAACATAACCCACAGTTTCACTTGCACTTCCTCCAACCTCATTTACTGTATCTCTTGCAGTAAATGTCCCATGCTTTACATCGGAGAAACTGGAAGACGTTTAGGTGACAGGTTTGTTGAACACCTTCGTGATGTCAAATACAATGTGCAAAACAAACCTGTTGCCAGGCACTTCAACAGTGCCAACCACTCCTTTTCCAACATGAAAATCTGTGCCATTCAGCCCATTACAGGTTGTAACGATACTCGTCGTAAACAAGAAATGCGTCTCATTTACAAACTTGGTACCATTCACCCTCGCGGCCTCAATGAGCGATTCTCTTTCATTTAGCTCACTCCACCACCATATTCCACACCTTTTCCTTAACCTTTTTCCGATGATTTAAATAGTAATTTATAACCTGTTTCTTTGCCTATTTGCAGGTAGCTGACCCACAATTGGGTCAGCACCTGCACACAGGCTAAAATTACATATTAATTTATTTGTTTACTTTGTTTTTATTGGCTTACATGTGTTCACGTGATTCCCATTGTAGCTCTGCTATAAATACGCGTGACCACATGTGAGTTGTTTACTAATTTCTCCTGACGAAGGGCCTTCGCTCGAAACGTCGAGAAGATTTTTCTCTTTTTTTCAGGCCAACGTGACTTAACCCTGGTAATATTTATATATATATATATATTTTCGCTTACCTCAAAAGTCTGCTACAGGCTGTTTCATCTAAAAAAGAATCTTCAGGCAGATCTGCCTGAAGATTCTTTTTAGATGAAACAGCCTGTAGCAGACTTTTGAGGTAAGCGAAAATCTATGTTTGCTCTAACTATATGTTATCGAGCACTCTTTGCGTTTCGTAGACCAAAAACCCACACGTATATATATATATATATATATATATATATATATATATATATATATATATATATATATATATATATATAAATAAAATAGAATGAAAGAAAATTTATTCCTCGCAAAATAGGCCTATAAAGCAGTCGAGTAGAAGTCGAGAAGTATATACTTTTGTGCTCGTCTCTTGGGTATCTTACGCGGCCTATTCTGTACGCGATGTACTACTTACTACATATGTACTAATATTGTGCGATACGTCAGTATTCCCCAGAAAATGTCATTACTTTCAACAATGACAAGATCAACTGAAAACTGTCAACGGCGAAATACGTCCAACATGCCGCTGTACTGGTTAAGCTGTCGGGTCCCGACTTATTTTATCCAATTTAAGTGCAAAAAGATTATCGCGTGAGTCTATGATGTTAGGAAGACTTTCATAATAAGAGATTAGTCAGACTATAAGATTAAGATCGTTCCAGATTCGCTGGGAGAAAGTGTTTACAAATGCTTTGAGAGAGACGTTTACACTCATTTAGATCGATATCAGACTCGTTTAGATCGACCTCACATGCATTCAGATCGCTTTGACTTACATTAAAGCGATCAACGCATCGATTTAAACGACATTAGAGACTAGACCTGTTTGTAAAAATTGATCGTCTAGGTTATTGTAGTCTTGAAAAAGACAATCGATAATCAATTTTCACAATTTACATGTACTAATCCTAGGTTCAAACCAGTTAACGTTACTTTATAGACCTGTTTAAACACTTTTAAATAACGTTCATGAAAACGTTCTAAAAATTTTTTCACAATTTACATGTACTAATCCTAGGTTCAAACCAGTTAACGTTACTTTGTAGACCTGTGTAAACACTTTTAAAAAACGTTCAGAAAGCGTTCATGCACAGAAGTCTAGAAACTCATTTAGCGATATCGGTATCACTTCATCACCATCAAGCGTTCATACTCAAAAACAAGATGCCTATACTGCATGGCATTGCGCGAGTGTGAATCGAAGGCTGGATGTGGTCAGCATATACTTCACACCAATGGCGAACATATTATACGATCAAGACAGCTGTCAGTCACATATGGTCGCTGTTTAACTATACAAAGTCAGCCAGTCACTTTTAAAATCTACCAACAACAAGAATATCTTGATCAAAAGAGAAAGCTGTTCAACTTTTTATCTACATGCCTCAGGCCTCGTCATACGGGCCACGGCTTAACAACTCACCGGAAACATGAATAGTATAGCGGAAGTAAAATGTGCAAAAATGCAAAATAGCGACACCCCAAAAAAGGGAAAAAACCGAGCCGAAACCTATACCTAAATACGGCCTACCACAGTAGCCCGAGTAATTAGATCAATCTCAGATCAATCTATTTAACTTAGACTGATTCCAGATATCGAAAGCACGATGTC
>OZ035997.1:92741541-92899151 GCA_964035015.1 Corallium rubrum
CAAATAGATACGTGTAGCTGCAGAATAGAAAGCTTAACTCGCAATGCTGTTGCGAGACAAACTGGCAACACAAAATTGACGTGTAATAACCGTGGCTCATGTCGATTCGTATAACATGAAAGATATGGTGTATATAGTTATATATGAAACACCGCCAGAACACTACTTAGCTTATTTCTGAAAGTTTAAAGATCATATACTCACAAAAATAACCGAGCTAAGAAAGTACAGCAACTTACTCAATATATATAAAAGCCACAAAACAGTCCCGAAACCCAAAAATATACATATACCCTAGAAGTTGGGTGGAATAATTTCGATGTGTTTTACTAATAGATATCAGTATCCTAGGATTAGGTCAATAAAGAATTTTGTACGAATAGACTAAATTTCTGACAAAACTATATCGTTTATTGGTATATGTAATATTGGGTCACATACGTACATTAATTGACGGATCTTTTATTTCAGCATATATGCACCGTCTGCAACAATAGTCCGTTTATATAGAAACTGAGGAATTTATAAGTATTTCCCGCTTCACTGTTTAGAAACTTCGGCTTCGTATATTCAGAAGTCGATCACTGCATGCATGGAAGCAGTAACTGAACACGACTGCGTGTTCTCCTCAATGTCATAAAAAGGACAGCTGTTTTTTGTTGACTTTACATTGCTTAGCAATATGCATACAAAAACGCTTACATACTGTGTCCGTCTGTTAATGTCATTTCATGCATGGCTAGAATCTGGCCGAATTTTAGTAAACTAAACAACAGTTTTCCAGAATAGATAAATCGTTTAATAAAATACAAACATCTAGCAGTCAATGACTGAATTACATGTGTAGATAAAAATTTACATCTTGGTATAGGTAATACTGTTAAAAAATATTAATTATATTATAACATAACTATTTAAAAAAAAACGGGTAGACTATTTACAATGGTTCTTCGCGTAATGCATGATAAATGAGTTTTTAAGGCGGTTTGTACGTAGGCGGGGGATTTCAAAAGTTCTCCTTTTACGTAGTCGTGCGGTAGTGGAGCTTGACCTGGGTGGCAGAAGTTCTGCAAGCTTGTGATCTTCCTTTGAAACAATGTCGTTGAAAAGCTTGCAAGATAAGGATTCTCGTCTGCTGTACAAGGTGTGAAGACCAGCTTTTTCAATGGCATCAGTGTAAGAGAGATTAGGAAGGATTATGCGCATTGCTCGTTTTTGAATACGTTCAATGTCATCTGAGAGATATTGTGGAAGACTACTATGAAACAGTTGGCATGCATGCTCTAGGACAGATCTAATACAACTACAATAAAATTTAACTAGGTTGGTCGTGGCCACATCGGCACGCTTTAGCTGTCTCAATAGGTAGAGGCGCTTTGCAGCTTTGATAGTGATAAGGTCCACATGATTGTTCCATTTCAAATCGTTTCTGATTGTAACACCCAGTAATTTGGCAGTAACTACTCTCTCAAGGGATTGGCCACTTACGCTAACTGGGTTAAGAGTTGGCGGAGTTCTTGCAAAGGAAGTAACTAATTCTTTGCACTTGATCGAATTAAGTTGGAAGAGGTTCTCTGTTGACCATTTAGAAATGCGGTTAACATCTTCTTGTAGCACACTTTCTCCTGATTTTAGTACGACTTCAGAAATAGTGGTGTCATCGGCAAATTTCCACATGGATGAAGATTTTTCTGGCAAAGTAAGGTCGTTTATCATTGTTAGAAACAACCATGGCCCAAGCCGCGTTCCCTGAGGTACACCAGCGGGGACTTTTAACCAATCGGAGAAATAATTGTTGTTTAACTTAACCCTCTGCCATCTGTTTCTCAGAAAGTCTATGATCCAATTGACTATACTAGGTTTTACTCCAAGGCTAAATAATTTGGCAACCAATAAATTATGATCTACCAGATCAAATGCTTTTCTATAATCCAGGAGAACAGTTCTAACAGAAGAGCCAGTGCCGTCCGTGGAGCTCAGCCAATGGTGGAACATAGATATGAGGGCAAATGAAGTTGACGAATCTGGAATAAAACCAAACTGGCGTGGGTCGATAGATCTTAGTAAGGTTGGTTTTAGTTCTCTCTCAATTACTATGCTCTCGGCGACTTTTGACAAGGTGGACGTCAAGGAGATTGGCCTCAGGTCTTTATTGAAATCATGGACGGTGGGTCCTTTAGGTATGGGTGGGACATTAGCAAGCTTCCAAACACCAGGAACTTTACAATCACGAAAAGAAGTGTTCAGGATGTCTGCAACTGGAAAAGCCAGGATATCTGCGAATTCCTTCAGGACCCAGCTAGGAAGGTTATCTGGGCCACCAGCACGTGATGTACTAATCTCTCTAAGCTTTCTCAAGACAACTGACTCAGTAACAGTTATTGGCTCATCATTCTCCAAGGCCACACACACATCCCCAGACAAGGGTGAGTAGTTTTCCATTACACTTACAAAGGCTTCATTAATCTTGTTGCCAAGATCCTTATCCTCGTAAATCAAATCTGGATGGAGGCTGGACTTTAGGTCACGTTTGTTGATTTTGGTGGTGCCACAAAGCTGCTTAATTTCGCGCCACCAGTCTCGCGATTTTGTGTCGCACAGATCTTGGACTTTATTTTGATAGTAAATTTTGCGACATCGCTTGCATTCGCGATTGACCTTATTTCGTAATAATTTGAAAAGATGCTCATTCCCTGATGTAAAAGCTTTTTGTCTACGAGCGATCAAAGATTTTAACTTACTGTTCATCCAAGGTCGGTCGGTCGCATGAACTCTAATAGATCGTTCTGGCATGATAACATCTAAACCGTAGCTTATGATCTGCGTCATGATGCTTAATTTCTCGTCGCATGACTGTTCTGTAAGGAACAAATCAGTCCATGGTATCTCTTGTAAGTAGCGGCCAACACTTGCTTTTTTACTGGGCCGTTTGTCCCTCACTTTGATGATATCCGTCTGCGATTTGTATAGTTTCTTTCGGACGCCAGGGTTCATAATAATTGTCAGATGATCTGATAGGCCAAACGGAGGGGCACTACTAGGATGGCAATAGTACTCTGATAGGTTAGTGAAGATCTGGTCGAGCGTGTTTACCCCTCTGGTCGGAAATTCGATAACTGGTTTGAGTTGAAAAGTCTGAGCAGTAGACTTCAGGTCAAGCCTATTGAAGTCGTCTGCAATTATCACCGCACTGTTGGGGAAGGTGGATTCAATTTCTACAAGTGACGACCGGATATATTCGCGCATAGATGGGCAGTCTGCATCCGGGGGGTGGTACACAACTGCTGTAATGATGTTAGAGAAACCCCTTGGAAGACGACTTGGTCGTAAGAGAACCCAAAGGACTTCATGGTCTTCACTTTGCAAATCTGGGAGAGGCCGACAGAAAATGAAATTATTTACAAATAGACATACGCCACCATGGGTTCTAAGTTTACGGTCCCGCCTAAATAATTGATAGTCAGCGATGTTAATAGCTTCATCGGGGATGGAGTCTTTCAGCCATGTTTCAGTAAAAAAGGCGACGTCTATCTTGTTAGAGATTAGAGAGTGAGCAATTTCATCAATCTTTGGAGCCAGAGACATCGTGTTAGACAGCAACAATGAGGGAACAAAGTATGATCGCTCGAGTGGAGATGGCCTTTGTTGTTGTTCGGAGTTAACAATGGTGGGAGAGGCGACAATTTGAATATTTAATAAGTTCCTCTGGTTGATAAACGGCTGACTTCTTGTTGGCTTTCGATTGATAAAATGCCGAGGAATTATAGCCCTGATAATGTTAGATAATTCCTTTGTACGACCACCGCGTTTCCCTCTGTATGGTCTCAGTAATTCAATTGATTTAAGGCGATTCCATACTTCAGATGAGATTGCGTTCTGTGGTTTGTTTAGCGACACACGATGACAAGTAGCTTGAACTTTCCATAATTTTCTGATACACAGCAGCGAGTTCCTTGAATAACTCAGCATTTCTGTTCCTTGAGCAGTGTATGATGTACTAACTATGAAGTCTAATCAATATAGGACCGTTTAAACGGCAAAAAAACTTAAACTATGAGGAGCTAAGAAAAAGGCAGCCACACGTAACGCGCAATGAAATGTAGGTATACGTTTGGTGAGAGTGGTGGGCGAGGGAAGCTGCTTACCATACAAAGGCTGATTTTCAGTTGCACAAACCTACTTAATTGCATGAGATAATATAATATTTTAAAAACGCAGTGCTTTGCGATTGGTTCGGTAACTTGGCTTCGTGTTGACGTGTTGATAACCAAGAGGTGTACAGTGATGCATAAAACTACTTATGAAACAGCATTTCAAAAACGTTATTCGTAATTAGTTAATTGTTTCGATAACTCGATGGCAAGGTGGGTTAGGTTAAAACGCGGATACGGACGGACGGACGGACGGACGGACGGACGGACGGACGGACGGACGGACGGACGGACGGACGGACGGATATGAGGGTAAAACGCGGATATGAGCTTTTTACCCTCATATCCGCGTTTTACCCTCATATCCGCGTTTTACCCTCATATCCGCGTTTTACCCTCGAGGGTAAAACGCGGATATGAGGGTAAAACGCGGATATGAGGGTAAAACGCGGATATGAGGGTAAAACGCGGATATGAGGGTAAAACGCGGATATGAGGGTAAAACGCGGATATGAGGGTAAAACGCGGATGTGAGGGTAAAACGCGGATATGAGGGTAAAACGCGGATATGAGGGTAAAGTATTTATTTAAAGTATTTATAAATAGTAACGACGCAGGGCAAATTAGTGCATATTCCGGCTTAGTGAGTTGTCACACGTGTCATGTAACAAATTAATTTGTTTGAACAATTGCACGAGGAGAGGGGTTATCTTTTGATAAAACAATCAAGACATGCACTATATACAAGATATATTAAGAAAAAAGACTTTTCTCAATCACCATGTTCGATTCAACAGTTTGGGATACACCACTGGCGATATACCACAAGAGAGAAAGTAAACAAGGAGGGAAATGTTTACTTCCATGCCCAAATCAACTGTGTTCGCATGAAACAGCCATATTTTCAACCAAGTATGGTAACTGTGCCAAATTGGGTGGCACCTTTACTTTCTGCCCAACACCTGCTATTCTTACGAGAAGTTGGCTTCCACATTTAATTTAAGAACCAACACTTATATTTATTGTGTTATCAATTATTAATATAAATCATATTTTTTTGTGTTTGGGAAAAACTAGAAATTTTAGGTTATCTTGATTATCATAGGACTATGGCCTTATGCTATCCAAACAACTTTTTAGGCAGTAAAAGGTGGAGTGCTGTGTGAGCAGTGTATTACTACGGTTCCGGTTTGAGCGTGGACACGCGTAACATGTTGCTAATCGGAAACTGTAACGTTGCTAAGGCCAAACGGTATTGTTTCAACGCCAACTCATCATTATACACAATTAAATCTTCGTCAAGTGAAGCTAAGAACACCACAAGTGCTTTTCCGATCGGCCATTACGCTGACAAACCCCACAACGCGACGTTTGAGCGAAGAAACAATGTCGTTTGGCCTTAGTAACGTTACAGTTTCCGCTTAGCAACATGTTAGTTTCCTGTGTGAAACGCGTGTCGTCAAGTTACGCGTGTCCATGCTCAAACCGGAACCGTAGTATATATAGTAAAGAACAAAGGTCAAGGTGGTGAACTGTTGAGATTTTGACAAATGAAATACTGACATTCTGGGAGGAGCTCTTCAGAGTAAAACGTGTAGAAATAAAAACGGAGAGTTTCATATATACAGTATGCCAATAGGTGATGTAGGTGAAAAGTACATTTATAGACGGTAGCAACATGTTAATTCATTTGTTTTTTTATCATGAGTGATCAACAAACAGACTGAGTGAATGGAGTACTAATCACTCAACAGTACTGTACAGTGTACAGTATATTAGTGGGAGAACAACAGCATGCAACAAAAAATTGAAAATAAGTGAAAGTGTTTGAGGAAATAGTAATGCCGCTCTTTTGGCATGTATAAAACCTTTCGTATTCATTTTGAATACATCACGTTTTGCTTTGTTCATGACGAGCTCCGTATTGTAATATAATACACTTGAAAATATAGTATAAAACAAAAGACTAAACCGGACTTTTACGTTTTGCCATTTGATTTCATATTATGGCGGATTTGATTAACATTTGTCGACATCTGTGATACGGTTTATAAAGGGCAATTTTTACCAGTTGTTTTCGATTTTACTGCTCTCCAGTCTCCAGTACGCATGTACGAAACCTCTGGTACGAAAGTAATGTTTACGTCTTTATTTACAACAAAATATACTGATACCTCTTTAAAGATTATAAGCTTTTTTTTGCTTCCTCTTCATTACATGTATTCCAAACAAAACATTTTAAGAATGAATACGAGGACACAAACCTTAAACAAAGATGGCGGAACATGCGCAAAACGGACTGGAGAGCACTTTAAATATTGTATTGTTATGGACCACTTTCATAAAGGCCTTCACTTTAAATATTCTTTTATGTGCATCTAAATGAGCCTTTTTGGCCTCGTTATAAAGCAAAGATTCTTTTGAATTGCAGACACACAAACGAGGCCAGAAAGGCTTATTAAGATGCGCATAAAAGAATATTCAAATTAATCGTTATTATGAAAGTGGTGTATTTATAGACCCTTTTAATAACTGCCGAGTACGTCATTTTCCGCACTTGACATTGAAAAGAAATTGACGTCAAAGGGTGAGAATGACATATTCTACACTTACTATTTATAAATACTTTAAATAAATCTATCCGCGTTTTACCCTCATATCCGCGTTTTACCCTCATATCCGCGTTTTACCCTCATATCCGCGTTTTATCCTCATATCCGCGTTTTACCCTCGAGGGTAAAACGCGGATATGAGGGTAAAACGCGGATATGAGGGTAAAACGCGGATATGAGGGTAAAAAGCTCATATCCGCGTTTTACCCTCATATCCGTCCGTCCGTCCGTCCGTCCGTCCGTCCGTCCGTCCGTCCGTCCGTCCGTCCGTATCCGCGTTTTAACCTAACCCATGGCAGGGTCTCGTACTGACATACCTGCTGGTCACGCGCATTTAATTAACTGTAGTAACGATAAAAAAGGTGCAATCTTGCATAAAACTACTTAGAAAGAGAAATAAATTTCAAAAACGTTCATGGCGTAAATAAAGTAAATATTTCATGCTAACATGTCTGCTCTCTCCGAAAAAAGTATACAGTGCTGCATGTGATATATCATACGCTCGGAGGAGTGTTTCATCAGGATATTCAAACCAACAAACGTCTCAGTGTTTGGGTTTCCTGATGAAACACTCCTCCGAGTGTATGATATAGCATCTCAAACAAATCAGTATTTAAAGAGAAAATCAAAGTAAAAGTTTGCTTAATTTATGTAATTTCTTCCTCCGATACCCAAACCACAGACACGGTATATTCCTTTGTGTTTTCCTCATGAATTATTAATGAGTCTGAGATGAAACTATACTGAGTGATGAAAGGAAATAATTAGAAAATGCACTTGACGATTAAGTAAACGGTGCTATAACTTGACGAAAAATTTCATGGCTAAACGTGCTCTTAGGTAAAATACCTGCTCACTCAATCTCGTTCCCAGAGCCCACGTTCCCCTTACCCAGCGGGCGGGAACGAGAGACTCTGGGATAATCCGTTCACGCCATCACAGGATTCTTGTTATCCGGAAGAAGAGTTATATAGAGTTCACTGTGTTCATCAGCCAATGAAATATCGATGTGAAACGGATTATCCCAGAGTCTCTCGTTTCCCGGGTGGGGAACGTGGGCTCTGGGAACGAGATTGCTGCTCACTAATAAGACCAACCTCGTTCCCAGGGCCTTTTGGAAATTGGTAGGGCGGGAAAAGGCCCTGACATCAGCTGGTGGACTCTGCATTTTCATTAGTGGATTCCTTTTTTAATCATTTCTCATGAAACATATTCATGCATAGTTTTGTGCCAGTTCAACCTCGTCCCCAGGGCATTTTGCCTCCACGTTGGGAGGTCGGCGAAAATGGCCCTAGCATCGGCTGGTCACGTGACACCCAGAATTTTGGGGTGTTTTGGCAAGAAAATTTATGCGGTCTTTGTGTTTCGTTTTTGTATAATACGTATACATGAATAATAAATAAGAAATATTTAACGCTCTGCCGAATCACTCATGTGAACCTTTATCATAAATGCAACTGGCTAGCATTATTCATCATGATACTCCCCACGATTATCCAGGATACATTTAAATGTCGGGAAGAAACATATATCTAATGTTGTTCTTGACTTAACCAAAGCTATCGTTACAATTCTTTGGATGAACTTCGCAGAGTGGATTTATTGCAATTCATATTTTGATGAATAAATTACACTGTATCTGAATTAATCAAGTTTTTAAACCGGCCAATCCGATTATAGAATCGACCAGCCGATGTCAGGGCCATTTTCGCCGACCTCCCAACGTGGAGGCAAAATGCCCTCGGGGACGAGGTTGGTGCCAGTTATGATCAAATAGCTTCAACGGGACCGCCAACGGGACAAACAGGACCGCCACTACAATGAATTTCTCCCACGGGATCGCCATTACTCAGAATGATTTTCCGTACTAAACTAAATTGCTACTTTATTACACGCAGTATTTCTGGGTGCTGTGACCAGCCGATGCCAGGGCCTTCTCCCACCCTCCCAATTTAAAAAAAACCAACCGCGAACGAGGTTGCTAATAAGACGTACCAAAACATTAGAGATTTGATTCAAGTATTCAACGCTTCGCTAAAATTGTTTTGTGTGCATGGTCAGGTGGTGTCGGTTAAATACCTGACCAACTCACCCAATAGAATTTGCTTTAGTATACAATATTACTATAAATATTATTAGATTATTATTATTATTATTATTATTTTTATCTAAAGTGACAGCCTTTATCCCAGCCCATAACTTTAAACTCACTCGAGTCTAGTGAGTTGTGTGAAAGGCACAAGTACTCCCAACAGATTGGTCAGTACAGACAGAAAAGTCCACACTTAAAAGTCACTCTACTTGGACAATTCCAGCCATTATTTTTGGTAAAGTTGATTCGCTTTCGGTTAGCACTGTCCTCTGGATTTGGTTGCTTATCAAGTCTACTTCCCTTTCGTTTCGTATCAACTTTCCAATTTTTTTTCTAGTTTTCACCATACCTCCAACTAAACTCCCAATTACAACTGGATCAATTTGGATTCGTCGTCTTTCACGGGTTTCGAAGGCCAATTGCTGGTATTTTTGCAGCTTCTCTTAGTGTTTACGTTCAATGTTTATCTCTGCTGGTATGCCATGTCTACAAACGATATGCACTTATTGTTGCTGTCTTCCAACGTTAAATCAGGTCTTCTTGTAGTAGTTGTTTTTCGCATACAATATTCCAAGTCCCAACAGAGCTTCATTCCATTGCCCTCAAACACCGTTCCTCTTTTAATACCATTGCTTTGCCATTGCTTTGCCCATGCTACAGCCAACACCATCAATGCATTGTTACGCCTTCGTAAATATTCGTTTCCAGCTAATACTTTACATCCGGATAACAGGTGGTGTACTGTTTCTCTATGCATTCCGAATAAACGGCACATTCCTCTAATAGCTTTCCATGCCCGTGTCTCCACCATCCGTTCTCTGTCTTAGTTTGTAGAATGGCTGTCAGCTTACCCATACCTCATTCCACTCCCCACATATCTTTTCACCAATTAATACAATACAATACAATATACAATACAATTTTATTTAAAGTGATCAAATGCGCTTAGCTAATCCAGCTAGTTTACAGGCATGCCACTATTTAGATAAAAATATAACTACTATAAACTATAAAATACTAATCTATTATAAATTTTCAGAAATTTGTTCTATATAATAAATAATGTAAAGTATTTGATTTATTCTGCGTCCAAGTTTCGTATCAATTTGATAAATAAATTAAAATTGTTTGTTTCTCTCGCAGGTTCTGGCAGTGAGTTCCAAAGTTTCACAGCAGTGTAGCGCCATGATTTTAGTCCATATGTTGTTGTTTGTACTTTAGGAAGTTCTAGTACTTTTCCATCGGGCTTTCAACCACCCTACAAACATTTCCTGGTACACATATCCACGTATAAACCATTAGAATCCAGTCATGGCGAACCATATCATATGCTTTCTGATAATCATAATATGCAACAGCTACAATCTTGGACAATAATAGTTGTAACAGTCAACCCCTCCCCCCGATTCAATGTTGTTATATGAAACTCCATTCCAACATTGTTTCATTTCGGTCAACATTGAATGGGGGGGAGGGGGTGTTACAACATTATTGTCCAAGATTGTCCTTGACTGATTTTTCTTAATATTGTATAAAATACAGCTAAAATATGATTTCTATTTGTAAATTAAAGTCAATAAACAATGGTGAAGTTTGAGACTGTTTCGTGCAATTAGTAGAAAGATATTTGCATTTAAAAATGTATAGATTGCGCTCTACTAGGCACGCTTCTCCGCCATATTTCTCTGCCTGAAGCCCTTTCTTTGTCACTCAATAATATCTACGTCACTAGTATTGCGAGAGAAAGTGTGAGAGTTGGTAAAATTGGATAGGATAACTGTTGAAAGAGAGATGTATTAATAATATTACTATTGTTTAGAGATGACGCTCATATTTCAGCCGTTGGGTGATTGATATCCGAGCCCGCTTTACTGAATCTATATCTGACATTGTGATGATTGGGGAAAACTAAGCACGTACGGTGTATTTCATTTCATAATAGAACGTTTTACTTAAGTTTAAAAATTATTTCCCCAGCTAATACTATCAATGAATTGTTAATGGAATATAATTATTTTTAAATTAAGATTAATAAGCTTCAAAAACTAAGAAGACCCGCCGCTACCTTGTCGTTGAAATTTGAGAAATTATCGTATTGCCGCACGCGGTTTAGACGAAGCGAAATCTGGAAGAGGTTGAAATCATTCAATAAATAAGTGTAAAGCTTAAGCCTCTTTTATAGAATGCTTGTAAAGCCACATTTATTCATAAGCAGTTGGTTTAATTTCCCCTGCGCAACTATATACCGCCTTATGTAACGGTCTACCACGGTCTACCATGGGTTTCAAAGGGATTTACATGTATATTAATTTGGTTATATTGTAGTGGTAGACCGTGGTAGACCGTGGTAGACCGTTGGTGAATGGTTCAGATAACTATTTATCATATAAATTATAAAAACACAATGAATACCGACATAATTTTAAGATATAGTTTAATGTCCAATCGTCTTAGTGTTACTCTACATGTCAATACTTCAATCTCTGGCCTTTCCTTTCCTTAATATTTGTTATTCTTTTGCCCATGGAAGAGATTATGTTATTTATAATTTGGATGTCCAAACTACGGAGGGTATTTAATACTCGATATTGAAAATTTGATGCAAACTAATCTTTTAATGCTGTATCACTACCGTAACATAAAAAAACTAGTTGTTTTATCAAAATTAGGAAAATTGGGTCTTAGACAATCTTGGACAATAATAGTTGTAACAGTCAACCCCTCCCCCCGATTCAATGTTGTTATATGAAACTCCATTCCAACATTGTTTCATTTCGGTCAACATTGAATGGGGGGGAGGGGGTGTTACAACATTATTGTCCAAGATTGTAGTTTCCGGTGCTGTTCGCGTACTTCATCCATGATACAATTATCGACTACAGGTAGTAGCTGGTCAACTGTTCCCAATACCCCTTTTCACGCACGCATTTGATTTTGATCCCACATTTCATTTCGTTCTGCGTGGTTTTTTAAAAACTTCGCAAGCATTCCAGTGAAGATTTTATTATTATTATTATTATTATTATTATTATTATTATTATTATTATTATTATTATTATTATTATTATTATTATTATTATTATTATTATTATTGACATAACGCACAATATACAAAGTATATTGCATATTAACTTGAACATCAAGTTGCGCCAAGCAACCTCACATTTCAAGCACTTTCCTCAGAATTCTCGCCGTCCCTAGTAATACCGACATCTGAATTTGTGCAGTTTTTATTGATATTCCCATCTCCTTTATCCTATCATCCAAATCTTTTGGGACTGTTCTTATGCTCCAATTACCACAGGGATTATTTTAACTTTCCCATTCCATAACTTGGCGACATCTCTAGCTAAGTCCCTGTATTTCTCGATCATTTCTTCCTCTTTTTCTGCCACTTTGCAATCCGCAGGGCAAGCTACGTCAATTAGTTGGCGAAGGGGGGCTTCCCCCCCCCCCCCTTGAAAAATATTTGCCCCCTCTTGTAAATTTGAAACCCTGATTTTAAAACAGTAAGAATCAAGATTATAGAGACCTACCCCCCCCTCCCACATAGTACGTATTGCCTGTTTTGCCCCCCCCCCTGTTAAATATTCTGAAAGAAACCCTGGCCGCATGTTCTCGCTTCTTTGTTTACCACAACAATATCATAATATATCATATCCCTGCCTGGATAATGTGGTCAGTTTGAATTGTAAAATCCCACAAGATCTTGCACTTGTCGTTTTCCATTACGCTCTCTAGTTCATGCTCATACGGCACTTCAGTCCATGGTGTAACTGATTTTTCTTACACAGTTCCCAATGTAAGGTTCTTGCCACGTTATCGTATCTTCTTTTATATTCTTTTTGGGCCAACTTTTTATACTGGCATATTACATGGGCAACTGCTTCATCTGCTTCCTTGCACATTCTGCATTCACTGTCACCATGGCTTTTATCTATTCGCGTTTTGATCACATTGGTCCTACATGTAAGTGTCTGGTCTTGTGCAGCAATCAGTGATCCTACTGTCTCTTTCTCCATTTTTCCATCCTTTAGCCACAATCACGAGCCTTCACTGCTAATATTTTCTGTCTGCCTTATAGATGTTGTCCATGGGTTTTCCTCTTTCCTTTCTTCTCTTTTTTTTAAATCTTCATCATTATCTCGTTCTGCCAGGCTCATTTCCTCTAGCTGCTACTATCAATCTATCCTCATTCTGACTTACATACTTTATACAGTAAGTGCCAGAACTGCCAAGTCGACAGTCTTCAACTCAGTTAGTCCTCGTCCTCCTTCTTTCTTTGGCAAGTACAAGCGACACACACTGTCCCTTGGGTGGAGAGCTCTATTCATTGTCATTATTTTCCTTGTCATTCAATCCATCTCTTTCAGTTCACTTCTTGTCCAGTTCACAAAAGGCGCTGAGTATCTTAATAATGATATTGCCCATGTGTTGATTGCCTTGACCGTGTTTCTTCCATTCAGTTTTGACTGTAATACTTATCGTATTCTTCGTTTATATTCCATCCTTAACTTTTCTTTCATTTCTTCTCGCTTTATCTTCTAGCTATTTTGCCTAAATTGCTTAATTCGTTCCTTGTATCTTTTGACTTTCTCTGCTTTTGCTGTAACTCGTTGTTTCAATTCATCTATCAGACGCTTACATCCTTTCTCCTACAGCCAATATTTCTTTTGCAATTCTTCTCTATATCTAGTTTTTATCGTCATCCCTTCTTTCAACTCTGCTAATGCCTTTCCTCAATTCTTTTATTTGATTTTCCAATCTCCTTTTCTCGTTTTTATTACCCCCAACTTTGATTCCCAGATTTTCACTTACTGTACAACTGCTGCCGCGTATTAAGTACTTATTAACCGAGCTTGTGAGGTTAATAAGGAATTTATTATATGTCTCCACAACAACGAGAAATAATTTAGAGAAAACATTATCGTCTACAGTATGTCTTCCTGCACGTCAGCGCAAGCGGAGGCTGAGCGGTCTCATAGTCGCGATTCGATATAATTGACAACAAAACAACCAAAAGGGAAAACATTTTGAAAAGAATATAATTTTTAAGAATTTTTTTTAAACATATTTAATAATAAACAACTCGAGCATTTACCGGCTTCCAATGATCTGATTGGCTAGAAGTAGGTAGAAGCCTGAAGCCAGTCAAATGCTATATGCAGAACAACGTATTAAGGTGGCTCTACACAGTTTCTTGAAAAATAGAAAATACAAGATTGAGAGTCCAAAACACGTCCAAAAACAATTCCAAAAAAGAATACAACTAAATGTTATGCATAATTAAACATTCTGACAATTAAAAACTGTTACCAAATAAATAGCAACAGTTGTTGCTATGGCAACAATGACGTTTCAAAATGGCTGCCAATTACCCTTCAAACCAATTTAATTCGAAAAAAACTTTGGTGACCCCCAATTTTTTTCCCACTAAAACCTTTCTTGAAGTATGAGTAATCAATAGGCCGATTTTAAAAAAATTCTGTAGAAGGAATAAATTTTTTTCCGGAAAAATCATGTTTGTTAATTTTTAAAAAATTTCGTTCTACAGAATTTTTTTTAAATCGGCCTATTGATTACTCATACTTCCAGGAAAGTTTTAATGAAAAAAAAAATGGGGGTCACCAAAGTTTTTCTCGAATTAAATAAGTTTAAAGGGTAATTGGCAGCCATTTTGAAATGCCATTGTTGCCATAGCAACAACTGTTGCTATTTATTTGGTAACAGTTTTTGATTGTCCGACTGTTTAACTATGCATAACATTTAGTTTTTTTATTTTTCCGAATTGTTTAATCATGTGTTTTGGACTCTCAAACTTGTATTTTCCATTTTTCAAGAAACTGTATGGAGCCACCTTAAACGAGAAACGGCCAACGGGCTTATTTTAATCGAAGCTGGATAACTCTATGGATCTCTTCACGGAGATATTAAAATTACTGATTTATATAGATTACAAACTATAAAAAGTACTTGTGTCAATCAGTTACTCGCCATCACTATCAAGTATCAGAGTCAAGGAAATACGCTCTTCGTTGCATGCCGTTTAACTGGAAGAGACGACTCATTGCACGAGGAGGTTGATGGCAAGGACGAGTGGAAATTGAAAGTACAGCCAGTGATATTCTGGATAGAATATTTCATGAGGATTAACTGCAAGTTGAGCTGACTGAATGCTCTGTGATAACACTGGGAGCGAAACAGGTTGGAGTGTATTGTCGGGCCGTTGCTCACTTCTGAACTGAGTTGACGCGCTGAGTAGAGATGGCTGCAACTGCTCATTGTATGGCTGGTCTTGTAGAGGCTCTACTGCTGGAAAGGATGGACTGGTTTTCTTGTACACCACCCAGAACATTGGACATGGCTCTCTGATGCTTGGCTGACGGAACTTTATAGTGACTGAGGCTGTTCAAGCTTTTGTGACCACTGAGTTGTGCCACGAAAGTCTCAGGACAATTTGCATCAAGGAGTCTTCCTATGGACGTTTTTCTCACGGAATGGTTGGCTATTTTCTTGACTCCATTGAGATGGCCACATTCAACAGCTTTGCTGAGAAACTTGCCTATCAAATTTTTTCCCAGAGGACATTTTTTGTACCAAACTTCACTGTTGGGAGCACGATTGTGGTTGATAGCCAAGTAAAACGGGGAATCGTCTTGATTCATTTCAGCAGGCCTGCGGGATCGGAATTTCTTGTACAACTGAACAGGACATTTCACTGTATTATTGGCTTGTGCTGTTGGAGTGAATGCTCGTCTGTGGCCATTTTCTTTCCCAGTTCGGGTCTTTGTACCACGTTCAGTTAACCAAGCAAGTGTTTCGTCGCCGGTTTCTGGGTCTTTCGTCAACTTAACATCGCCCCAACGTAGTTTATGACTCTCATCTCTGGCCCGAAATCCAAAGTGCATGGATAACACCCACCAAAGGGTTCGCTGCAGAGTTAATGGCTCATTGTCGCCGAAATATCCCACAGCAAATAACTTTTGTTCTTCGTCATCTGTTATTGCTCTGGTTGCGTTGGGCTTGTTTCCTTTGCCTTGGGATACTAGATTCTTTCGTGTTGCCATCAAAACCTCACGAGAACGTTGAAACTCGTTGCCTTTCAATATGTTATGAGGTGCACCAACCTCTTGAAGCTTTCGCTGAAGGCTTCTTTGTATGGACGTTAAAGTATCGCGCTCATATTGGTCGCCGTTTTGCTTTGCCGCTGTCATGAAAAACTTGCACAAAAGTGTATTCAACTCCTTTACAGGTATGTCTTGTAACTCTCTTGTTTCGTTTTGACTTGAACAGAATCGTCTAAAGTTGTTAACATCGCCTTTAGTTTTATTCACTGTGTTTTTAGACTGTTGTTCACAAATAAATTTTGTGAAAACGTCGTCTTCGTTTTCTTGTTGTTGCTCAAGTGCTAGCGACATTGCTGACGTTGTTGCGAGGTTTGCCCGGAGTTTTAAAATGGCTTGCTTTTTTTCTCTAATGTACTCTGTCTCCGTAGCATTTAATATATCATCTTCGTCGGTTAGTTCCTAAGAATAACAGAATTGGCCGTCCATTTATCGCTATTTCGTTTAATTTTGCTCACAAATTGTTTCGCTGTAGTTTGTTGTTTTTGTGCGGGTCCGTACACCGAGTCCGTACGGTAAAGTACGGACTCGCACGTTAGCCAATCAGCGTTCAATACGCCAGTTCGGACTCGCAAGACATATAATATACACTTAATGTCTGCTCCCGAGGGAAACAGTTAGTTTTGTTTTCCCGAGAGTCTTGATATTTCCCGAGACGAAGTCGAGGGAAACATCGAGACTCGAGGGAAAACAAAACTAACTGTTTCCCGAGGGATCAGACATTAAGTGTTTTGTTATATAGCTTGAGTTTCGCTGAATAATTTCGATGTTTATCAAGGGGCACAAACAAAAAGATAAACTGAAAGACTTACCAAAACATTTCGCCTGGCTCTGTAATTTCACATCAAACAAACAAATATGAGTCTCAGAACAAAAGAACAGCAATACATTTCTCCAATTAATCTTCACACATGCTTTGAAGACCTATAAATATTCTTTTTTCCGTACCAAACAAGCTTTTGTTTATAGTGAAGAGTTCAAAGTTCTAGTGGGCAACAATTGAAAACTTATTGACCGAGCAGGCAATAAGTTCTCAATTATTGCCCACTCGGTAGACATTGAAATTTAGCTAAGGTCATGTGACCACAAACCAACCAATGACAGTCATCGTTGCATCCAGCGAAACTCTAGCTATATAACAAATTAGGTTATCGGTATTTATCTTTTCAAGCACAACCTCTATTTTCTTAACGTCTGAGAAAATCGTTCTCATGTTTACGTTTTTCAGTGCTGGTATTCTTTTTCGGTTTGGTTCATCCATGTTTTTCAGTCTTATTTGTTCTTCATCAGTCCATTCTGCTTCATGTTCTTCTGTTCTTAATGGGTCCATTTGTATTTCCTCATCCATTTGGAAATCTCTGCTTTCGCCTTGCCTTTGCTGTTGATTCTCTCCTGTTTCACCTTCTCTGTTACCTGCTTCCTCTCCGTTTGCCCCTGCGCTATCCTCTCTCTTACGTTCCAACCTTGTCCCACATCCTCTTCTTCTATTCTTCTTTTAATTCTTTCTACTTCCAGGTGCGACAGCCACTTTTTCTTTTTAATTTGTCTGATCTGATCCATCAACCTTTGCTCTGTTACTTCAAATATTTCTTTACTTATCATACATACATATACATTACATATGTCAAACATTCTTTTCCGATATCCTCTCTTCTCTGGCCAAGTTCTTAAATAACACTCCATCACAAATTCGTTTTCTTGTCGCGTCCACTTTTTTCTTCTGTCCCCAGCAGTAATCTTGATGACGACCGGGCCTGCAGTGCTGTTCCACAAGACACCTGCCGGACGAGACACCGCCGGTCTCCTTGACGCCGTTATCTACGATGGCTTTAGGGTGACACTACCACTGGCGCTTTCATTTGTGTTTCCATTTGTTTTTTGTTTTTTTTGGTTTTTTTGTTGACTGTTGGCCAAGACTAACGAGCTCTACCTGCCCGGGTTTGGAATCAGAATTTTCCTTCTCCTAGGTGGGCTACCAACCTAGGTGGGCTACCAACCAAGGTTAACGAGTTCCACCTACCCAATATGGTTATTACTTTGTGTTTCACACACGAATATGCATTAGGGTTAGGGTTAGAGTTAGGGTTAGGGTTGGGGTTGGGGTTGGGGTAGAATTAGAATAGTATTAGGATTAGGTTTGATGATTAGGGTGTTTTCAGGGTCAGGGTCAGAGAATAAAATATTCGTGCGCGAAACACAAAGTAAGCACCCCCAATATTGTAACCCTAACAGGGGTGGCTTTGGGGTTGCTAGCACTTGCCAAAGGTGCTACCCCAGACTCTGGAGGGGGGAGCATCCACGTCCATAGTAGACTGAAGCCCATGCTTGTCCTACCCCAGTGCCCAATTATTGTTATTATTATTATTACTATTATTATTATTTTTATTATTATTATTATTATTATTATTATTATTATTATTATTATTATTATTATTATTATTATTATTATTATTATTATTATTATTATTATTATTATTATTATTATTATTATTGTTTGTTTGCTTGCTTACATATATACAGTACATACATATATTGTTCAATTATATGAGTTGGCTCAGTCCGATAAGAAATCTCCAAATACAGCACTTTTCAACAGGCCCATTTGTTCCTACTATTTTGTTTTTTGCCACCATCTTGGCACAACCAGTAACAAATAGTCCTCAGTACAAGGTTATTTCTAAGAAACTGCAGTCTAAAAAAACCTAAAGTACGTAGGACACTCAATCAAGAACATGTTGTTTGCCAGTGATGCTGCAGTGACCAAATATACAGTAATATTACAACAACTCTAGTGTACTGTCTGATTATCTGATGGTGGGCTCCATTCAAAATATAGAGTATTGGTGAAAACATACAGTTAATACTGTAATTATATATAATTAGTCCTAGCTTCCTTAATAATATGTGTTCTAGTCACAAGCAGGACCTATTTTGAAAATCCACATCATTCCACAAACAGAATAATTGTCCAAATACTGTATCTACATTAGTGTCACATGTCAATCCAATATATTTTGCATTATTATACAGTACTTTTGCAAATAACCGTCCAATCAAATGCCGTCTACATTAGTATTACATGCCAGCCCAATATTTTATGATGTAGGACAAGCAGAGGCGTAGGAAGTGGGGGGGGGGGGGCTGGAGGGGCTTGAGCCCCTCCCCCAATTTTAAATGGGGGGCTGAGCCCCCCCCCCCCCCCAAAAAAAAGTCAGCACAAGCGTTGCTAAATTTAATGATTGTATCAGTACGACTATACAGAGGCTAGGAGAGCAGCTACTTACGGTAATCTACCTACGGGGTTCATCTACACGAGATTTCACAAACGGGTGTAGCATGATTTGCGTGAATAAAAAAATATAAAAAGCAGCTTACCAGTCATAAACCACAAATTTGAGAATGTCTGCAATTAATCAGAGTCTATAATCTTACCTTTTGATAAAATGGCGAGTATTCGGTGGAAAGTGTGCCGACTCTGCCGAGTGACGACGACAACAAAGTTAATTCTACGGAAGCTAAGTTGACAAAGAATTAGAAGCTATTGTGTTAGGTGTTTAAAAACAATTATTGAAAGATTATTAAAGCGACTTCAATGCATGCAATCCCTAAAAAGTGTTCAGTTTCGTGAAATGTCGTCTGTCGAGGCTTTAAGGTATGTTGGTTTAATAATTTCTTCGTTTTTATGTTAAAATTTGAACTATTCTTGCTGTAGAATTAGATGAAAAAGTTTCCTCAAATTGCTGCAAATTGTGTTTCCAAGGTTCTAGATTTCAAAATTTTCCGGGAGATGGGAGAACACCCCGATCCCCACTAAAAATGCGGTCACTGATTATCTGCATGTCGACTTCAGCCCCCCCAACTTTGAATCCGTTCCTACGCCTCTGAGGACAAGGGTAGCAACTTTTGGACAGGTGGACAAGGTAATATTTACTTGTCAATTGCACGATTATTTGTTCAATATAATAAAACACCTATTGGATTCATCTTCACCCAATATGGAAAATATTTAAGTCTCAAATTTTAATATTAGGCTCATTACCTTTGGTCTCACCCAATATTAAATTTTTGACTTAAATATTTTGCCATATCAGGGCTTAGACAAATCCAAAGTTATAATCTAGAAAAAAATCATATTGGACAGCAATATAGACAGATTGCACAAGGAATATTTACTTGTCAATCACATGAATATTTGTTTGGTATAATATGAAACACCTACAGTACCTGTATATAGACCCTTTAGTTTTAATAAGTATAGAATATATACATACTGTATATACATAATTTTCACCCTACGACGTCAATTTCTTTCAATTTTACTTTTGAATTCTTTTCAATTTTGTTTATTGTCTTAGCTTTTGTATATTTTCAATAAAAAAACAAAACAGAAAAATGATGTCAATGGGAGAAAATGACAAACTCTGCCTTTAATTATTACAATATAAGGGTCTATCGGATTCACTTTTGCCTGCTATGGAAATATTTAAATCTCGAAATTTAATATTTCTTGGTTTTCATTTGATGTCACAGCAGCCATATTGGTGCACATTCTGCACAATCTCTATCCTATGGGAATTTAACTCTTAATTCTTATTCAAACATTTTGTATTGTTTTGCCACTGTACCCCCCCCCCCCCCCCCCAACTGGGCCACCAATGACATGAGTGAAATCAACCTTCGGCTCACTTTCAACTTAAATATTTTGCCGTGTCATTCAAGCTTACTGTAGATTTGATTAACCAATAAGTTATATATATAATTATATACACACAGAAGACTGTACAGCTCAGTCTACAATATTATATAATAAAGTAAACATACACAGCTTTAATAATAATGATCTTATAGAGCTGATCAATTGAAGCCAGTTTAATTGTATACAACCCCATAACCATTGATGTTGGAGGATCTCAGGAACACATACTTTGAATTGATTCATGAATGAACAAGCACGTGCGCGGGCTTTCTTTGCTCTTTGAATCTAATGCGCAATATGACTAATGACTTTCAATTCAAATGTAGTTAAGAATATACGAATATCTTACCATTTTGATGCCGACCATCCCTGCAATGGAACTATCGGGTGATGACTAGTATTACTCACTCTTAGGAATATGAAAAGTCTTTATTTTTTTGAATAACGTTGAATTGTTGAAATGTTGAATTACTTTAAAGGATGAGTGTCCACCTAATGCTTTGCGCGCTCACAATGCAATGAGATCAGTGAATGAGAGTGCACGCAATCACTTTGGTCATGTACGCTCGCGGCCATTTTTCGGCCCACGAAATTCAACAAGTGAAGCAATCCCTCGATATTTGAGCAATGCTTGCAGTAAATTACTCAATTTATGTTTTTCGTGAGAGCAAAGATGATGTAGTAAGTAGTTATGGTTATATTTTTGATAATATTTTATTACACTCAGAGGGCCGTGGAGTTGTATTTCGAGACAAGTATTCGTCGATCGGCGTTTCTTACAAAACCAAACGAAGGTCAAACAAGAGATCATAACTAAATTAGATGCTGCTAATAAGAGCTAGCTAGACTCAAAGTTTTGTCATTTCAATATAAAGATTGCTGTTAGTTGTTTACAAGTGGTTTACCTGTTGGATTGCATCTCCGATTAGGATTTGTTTTGATTAGCGCTCTTGTTCTCATATTAAGTTTCTCATTGTTTGGTTCTCAGCCGATGATTATTATTAGCTTCCAAAAGTCGTTTGAATCGATTTGTAGCGATGTTAGCGATGTCTGACTCAGAATTTGTCGAAAATAATTATAAACGACACTCCACAAATCTGCCAGCGTGTTCTATTCGCAACGGCTTTGATTACAACAGCCTTTCAAGTACATATATATTATTTCGCACTTTACAGACTGTGCATATAAACACTTCTGTGTGTATACACGCTCCACGTTTCTGACGTATTTCTGCATGTCTGTCTGCTCATAGAATATAGGGAATAAAAGATAAAAAGGATCTTATAGGCTTTGCTAGGAAACTGTACGTGTCGAAGAGAAATATATTACTTTTGACGCTCCGCGTGGAATTAGTTGACAATGATTTGTCTTTGTCTGAGAACTCAAAAATATTTGGTGGTCTTCACTCTTGTTACTGTAGCCTATTCGAAGGGAAAGGAGCCTACAACTACAAACAAAACACGCCGATAAATTGCAGTATTGCATTTGAAAATTAAACGCCAGAGAACAAGAGCACCGAATCAAAACAAATCCTAATCGGAGATGCAATCCAACAGGTAAACCACTTGTAAACAACTGAACAGCAGTACGAATTATGCGTCTTATTGAAATGACAAAACTTTGAGTCTAACTAGCTCTTATTAATGGCATCTAATTTAGTGTCTACCTTTAGTTACGATCTCTTGTCTGGCCTTCGTTTGGTTTTGTAAGAAACGCCGATTGACGAATACTTGTCTCGAAATACAACTCCACGACCCTCTGAGTGTAATCAAATATTATCAAAAATATGACAATAACTACTTACTAAATCATCTTTGCTCTCACGAAAAACATAAATTGAGTAATTTACTGCAAGGATTGCTCAGATATCGAGGGATTGCTTCACTTGTTGAATTTCGTGGCCCGAAAAATGGCCGCGAGGGTGCATTGTGAGCGCGCAAAGCATTAGGTGGACACTCATCCTTTAACAAAAATTAACTTCGTACCCAGGCTCTTTATTTTGCGCTAAAGACTAGTCCCACTTAGCTGAGGGCTCTGGTCCCACCCATTTTACACTGAAGATCTTTTTACCATCTGATTAGAGTTGCGTAGGCAGTGTCTTAGAATACTTAGATAGAGCAAAGTGAAAAGATGGTAGACTACCCAAAAAATCATAAATCACCCCTCAGAATGCCAGAAATGGTATTTCTAAAGACTGTAAATTTCAAAATCTCCTGGGCAGCATACCCCCCCCCCCCCTAGAGGGCTCTCTTTGACTCTATATCATTACAATTTCCCCACTGAGATATGTGCCCAAATTATCTCTGAATATAGCACTGCTTTAACTTACACCAAACAAAATGTCCTTTTCTGCTTCCTCTCTGATCTGTCAAATTTCAAGGAGTCAATGGGTTTGAGCAATAGCCTCCTCCACATGCATCTTGCGAGGGTGGGGGTCATGTGCCTTCCTCCCCCACGTACGGGATTATATTTCACCTTCGAAAATGGTGGGTTTGCCAGATGAAGGGAAAGAAAAGCGTCCGAGATCTACAATACCAAGGTATACAAAAACAACGTCACCAATACTTAGTGTGGATTATAGAAAAAACATGAAACGGTAAAGGCATTCATAAAGCGTGATGTCATGAGCTCGATAGCCTCGACAATTCCGTCTGCCGTCGCCGTCAGTGCGGTGCTGTGAAATAACACATATATTGCAATACATTTACAATCACAGAATATATACTTCTTTGAGCTAAGTAGAAATAGCACAATCTGATTAGCCTTCGTACCGAAAATATTAAAGCGTCCACAATTTGAAATTCTCTTGGCAGTTGTATTTTCTCTAATTTTTCATTTGCTTCAACACGGCCGTATGTTGAAAGACCTGTAGATTTTTAGTAATGTTTTATCCTCATGATTCAGGTTGAATCTTTTCAAAATACGTTAGATATGACCTAATATTTCCAACGGTTAACTGTCTTGTTAACTGTTCGAGTCCCGCTTAGAGCTCAGAGCCAGAGGTTTTCTGAGTATTACTAACACAGCTTGTACAGCAAACAACTGACAATTAGGTTAACTGTCTTGTTGTCAAGTAATTAAAATTACGACTAGTTTCTAGGGTCAAGGTCTTTTGTCGGCTACATGCAGTGTATATATTCGTGAAGGGGAAAAATACTTCACTGAAAAGTAAGTGACATGTACGTGTTTATTCCAGTATTAGAGCTCACAGTCTGGCCTATAGTTTGGGTATAAAAGTATAATTATGCTTGTGAAAAGCGTTTCTCAATCAATATTGATATTGATTGATAGTTTGGGTATAAAAGTATAATTATGCTTGTGAAACGCTTTTCAGTAGGCATTTTAGGCTGAAACAAATCATGGTCTAAAATAGCTCTATTGTTATGGCACTTTTGACAGTTGCAAATTTTCCCCTGAGAAAACATTCAATTTAATTTGAGTCTGCACTGAAGCAAATTTAAAAAGAAAATAGAAGCCCAGTCACAATCAGGCATTGAAAAACTGGCCCAGCTTAAATCATTTAAAAAAAAGTATTTAAGCAGATTGAACCAACTGTCAACCTGTGCTCAAAAACAACCCAGAACGTTACACTTTTAAAAATAGTTTACTGCAAAGTGTACGAATATAGATCTTGACACGACTTCAACATTACCAATCTGGAGAGCAAAAAAGCCCAGGGAGCATCAACCTCTGCGACCTATTGTCAAAATCTTTGGCTTAAATAACCATTATCATACCACCAGTCTTCCTCAATGCCGAATTAAACTGAAGGCTACCCCCTTCCCTTAAAATTCAAATTTGCAATGCACAAGCAAGATGTGCAAGCATGTCTCGTTTCGGTCAAGGCAACTCCCTGTATTTCCGAATTCCGATATCGAGTCCTAGTCCACCGAGGAGTTGCCTGTGTAGGAGGTTAGGTCTGAGTCACCTCTAGGAAACTCTTCATTGTCATCTCGTAGTTGGATATCACTAAAACAAGAGAGCCCCTATTATTAAAACAAGAGAGCCCTCTGGAGGATGTGCTTTAATAACAAACTCTTCATCCTCGGTCTGGGGTTCCAGGGGTTCTTCTTGACGGTCATGTTGGGAGTTGTTTGCTGCTTGTGGTCTTGCAGCGGTCACAACTGGCGTTGCAGGGGTCTCAGGGATTATAAAGGGTAGTAGCAAGTTTCGATGAAGCACTCGATGTAAAGTATATTGTATTGCATTGTATTGTATTGTATTGTATATTGTATTGTAGGCGTTTAGGAAAACCGTAATGGACAATAGTTTTTCCCACAGGATTTTGGGAACGGTGTGGGTTTGATTTCTTGTGGCAAAACACCAGGCGTACTTTGTAAAGCTGTCTGTTATCACCAAGATACTCTCATAACCACCTTTGCCTTTCTCGAGGGACAAAAAGTCCATTGCAAGGAGTTCCATGGGCTCCGACGCAGCAAAGTTGACCCGAGGTCCACTACTGCTCTTAATTGTGTTTCACGCAGCGATCGCAGTTTGCTACGTAACACTCAATATCCGCCGTCAGGGTATAGGCCAGAAAAAGCGCTGGTGAACCAAATCCAAGGTTCTATGGCGTTCAAGATGGCCAATATCGTCATGTAATGCGCGAAGAACACGGTCTCGAAGACTGGAAGGAAGGACAATCTGATTGTGTTCCTTTCCATCGATAACGCGTCTCCGATACAGGACCAGGCCGTCTTCTAAATACAGGCGATTCTTTCTCCCCACTCCCCAGAGGCGTGCAATCTCTCCATGAAAGGTCTCCAAATAAGGAACGAAATGATTTTGATTTCGTAAGCCTTGCACTACAGGTCCGATGACAGGATCTTTTCCACTCTTCACGTGACATGGATGGCACGTTGCCAGTGTCAAACGAAGAAACTTGCTGCAACAGAGAACTGACTACTCCCTCGATGTTAACGGGAAGAACGGCGACTGCCGGGCTAACGTCGTCGGACTTGAATTCTTGTGCGGAACCGTGTGTCTCAAAGATAGCTTGCATGCAGTGGCGACTACAGTGGATTACCGAAGCCCTTTGGAGCTTCAAGCGAGCAAGGAATGGTTTGATGTACTCGTCATCAGGCATGTGTTGTTTTGGCTCGTCCTTTTGAAGGGGAACTCTTGATAACGCATCAGCATCTCCGTTTCTGGCTCCTGCTCGGTACGTAATTGTAAAATCAAACGGAGAAAGACTCGCAAGCCAGAGTTGATCAGTTGCACTTAGTTTCGCCGACGTCAGAAGGTATGTCAGAGGGTTACTGTCTGTAACCACATGGCATTTGTACCCATAAAGGTAAGGCTTAAACTTCTCCAATAAGCCGAGTACTTTGACTCAGTATCGGAAAGAATTCGACTTCCGTAAGCAATTACGCGCGATTTTCCATTTGCGTCTGATACAGTACTGCTCCAAGTCCGTACCCGGAGGCGTCGACGTGTAACTGGAATGGAAGAGAAAAGTCTGGATACGCCAGTATTGGTGGGGTGCTCAGCCTTTGAATGAGGGTCGGACCAGATAAAAGGAATACGATTTCCAGGGCGTTTCTGCTTATTGTTGGAATGGTCTTTCACTATAGTTGATGAAGAGGTTTTGCTATTTTGGCCAGGGGCTGACTGGCAGCAGAAAAGTTACCGGGAAATTATATGAAAGGGGCGCCTGGCTGAGCGCAAAGCCTGAATACTCTAATCAGGGCGATTATATAGGGGGCGGTAAAACGGCAATGGGCGCGCTGATCGATGTGCATGTGATGCAGAGGACTGGTAACAAGTCCCCTGTCACCATAGCGACGAACGCTAAGCCAGGGAAAGTCCAAAATATGGCGGGTAAAATACGCTTGATGTGGAAGTCTCTGAGTTGAGTTTGGAAGAGGACGTGGGTGAAATTGCCGAGCCATACGATATATCAGTGGATTCAGCTAATATATTCTCTGGTGTTACTCCCAAAAATTCGGAGTCGTTGCTGAAACATGAACAATATGTTGCTGAAAAATATGAACCGTACCGTTGCTTTCGCAAGAGAAATGACGCAAGAAGTCTTTGGAAATCTTTGTTTGTGCACGTTATCATTCGGCCATGTTCGATAGAAGACAACATCTTGCATTGAATTTTAGCTGGTAGGTCATCTTTCCAATTGAATATCAAGAAATAATCAACTCCAATTTGCATTTTCTCAATGAAACCTAACAAGAAGTCATCTTGGCTATCTGATGACAAAATTACAAGGTGTGGACGACAGTTTATCACATAATGCGCTCGGCATGCGTCCCAGCAAGTCGTATTTTAATAAATTGATCGGAGAGTAAAATTTGTTTACAGCTTACAGTTATTCTAATCCAATGCTTCAAAAACCCGATAAAGTTATTGATATAATTACGAAGAATCGTAACATGGCAAAACTATAAGTTTTGTTTACTGCTCTTGCAGCAATTGAGGAACTAAACAGGCAAGAGGTAAACCATAAAAATACCTAACATCCGAACGCTATATCTCCAAATAATCAACTCCGATTTTTATGAAAACTTTAAGATATAACCACACTATTATAATCTTCAACATACCTGAATTCCTAGGCGTGGACAACCTGTTAACATGCTCAAATCTTGTAATGAAATTTTCCCTCAATAGAAGTCATCAAAAAATCGAGTCATTATCCATAATTACTCCTTTATAGTACAACGTTTTACGCCAAACAAATATTCATACATTAAACGAATAAGTACTTCGTCAGTACATTGCAAAAGGTTCCTCCGAAATTACATAGTTAAAGAAAAACAGTGAGAATATCACAGTGCCCAAAAATCCACTTTTGATCAACTTTTGCTCAGAAGCACGCTCGTGCCAGTCCTTTTGTGCATCACACATCGATCAGCGCGATACGAGCGCGTTGCACCGCCCCGTATATAAGCGCCCTGACTCTAATGGTCCCGGCTGGAACGCCCCGGGCGCACAGAGGCGCGCACCCCGGCCTCTGAAATCGTATTTCCTCGATTTTGAGAGCGGCATTAATAATTTTAAGCACAATTTTATTTATTGTGTATGCGCATATTTTTTTGTGACTATACAATATTTAATAGACAATAATATATTATATACTATGTATGAGTATATATTTAAGTCACAAGTGGAACTACTGTTCCACGATTCAACTATACTCTTAGTCTTAGTCTTAGTCTTAGTCTTAGTCTTAGTCTTAGTCTTAGTCTTAGTCTTAGTCTTAGTCTTAGTCTTAGTCTTAGTCTTAGTCTTAGTCTTAGTCTTAGTCTTAGTCTTAGTCTTAGTCTTAGTCTTAGTCTTAGTCTTAGTCTTAGTCTTAGTCTTAGTCTTAGTCTTAGTCTTAGTCTTAGTCTTAGTCTTAGTCTTAGTCTTAGTCTTACAGTTACATAATTTATTATATACCAGAAAAATTACATAATTAGGTTACATCTTATGAAGAGTGAATAACAAAGAAAAGATAACACAATTAATGCAGAGTCAGTAGTTCAGAAAATACAAATTGTATATCATTGTGTTTGGAGATTACGACTAGTAGCCTAGCAATGTAACTAGTAACAACTGTATTTCATAATACTGTATTTACGTTGATGAGCTGTATTTTGTCTTTGTGGGCGCCTGAAACGCAAAACAAAGGGGCGCACCGGGAAATTTCCCGGTATCCCGGTGGGCCAGTCCGCCTCTGATTTTGGCAAACTGTTCGAAAAAAGATCGGTAATAGCCCACAAATCCCAAGAAGGTTTGAAGGTCTTTACCATTCGTCGGACGTTGACGGCGCCAAGTGTCGAGGGCGGAGAGCTTGTCTGGATCCGGTTCTACTCCTGCTTCTGAGACAACGTGGCCAAGATAGGTTAATCGTGGTTGGAACAGTTTGCATTTCGATGGCTTGAGCTTCAGACCAAATTGTCCAAGACGTAAAAGCACGATCTCCAATCGTGCCAGTACTTCTTCAAACGTTCGACCAAATACAATTACATCGTCGAGATATACCAAACATGCACGATAGTTCAGGTCAGCTAAACATCGTTCCATTAGGCGCTGGAAAGAGGCCGGTGCATTCGTAAGTCCGAGTGGCATACGGTTAAACTCGTATGGACCAAAGGGTGTTGTCATGGCAGTCTTCCGTTTGTCATCTTCGGCCATTGGAGGTACCCACTTTGTAGGTCGAGGCTACAAAACCATTTTGCACCATGCAAAGCATTTACCTTTTCGGTGATTCTGGTAATTGGGTACGAGTCTCGCACTGTTCTTGTGTTCAGTTTGCGAAAATCCACGCACACTCGTAATTAACCGTCCATCTTTCTTGCGGACAAGAGAAACTGGTGACGCAAATGGGCTTTTCGATCTTCTTATTACTCCAGCTTCAAGCATATCTAGAACTACAGAGCGAAATTCCTCCATTTGACTTGGTGCAACTCGTCGAACTCGGATTGCGTGATTCCCCACATTACGAGGGTCTGGTGGGCGTTAATGGTAAAGGGACGCTGACCGGTCGACTTAACGTTAAATTTACCATTTGTGCAGTTGGTCTGGAACTGTTCACGCGATTGTAAGCTCTTAAAAACCCGACCCCACGTAGACGAGATATTAACCCTTTGGCTAAAGTTTCGCTAAATTTGTGCCGACAATGAGGGGAACCCTTCGGTTATAATCGTTATCTGGTACAACCAAGGATAATCCCTGCAAAATGCTATCAGTTCCCGAATCGTCTTTAGCAAATTTCACCTCGAAGTCAATGTACCCTAAAAATGGAACATTTTGCCCCGCACCGCCGACAACTTTCAAGAGGTTGTTGACAGGCCTCAGAGGATGACTCTGCAGATAACCTTTATAAAAAGATTCGGAAACGGATGTAACTTGACTCCCGGTGTCCAACAGGCAACAGCGCTAAACAAGGTCGTCCTTTCACAAACGCGACGCATTCGTTTGCTTCGCCAATGAGTGATTTAAGAACGGAATTGGAGTTAGACTTAGGGCTTGGCTGATCGTTCAAGACCTTTGATTGCCCCCCCCCCCCCCCCCGTCAAAGGCCATTGTCCGTTTCCCGAATGCAAAGAAGAGGGAGGATTTCTACAGCCTTTCTTTGTATCCTGGCTGGTCACAACGGTAATGTTAGCGGTTAGCGGTCACTCGTTTGTCTTCTTCTATCGCCCTGTACTCGACTATCTGGGTCATAAGTCCCATTTCCTTGAGGCTTGCGGCTTGAGGCCTGCGGCTTGTCGCTTTCGCTCTGGACGGTTTGATACGCATGGGTCACTCTTCGTTGGGTACAACCGGTATTGGCTTCTCTTTCTCCGTATCTCACAGCGTTAATTAATTCGGTGAAGGTGTTGCACGAATCCTTTTTGTGGCGAGCTTTATCCTTCACGTGATCGTTGATACCCTCCCAGAATAAAAGGCGAAGGTGTTTGTCTACAGCTTCTTCGTCGGGGAGTAAATCTGTCCCTTTGCTCTTGGCTTTTCAGATATGATTGTCCAAACGCGATGCAAACGCGGCCACTTCTTCTTTCTCTGCTTGTTTCACCTTGTAGGCAGCTGTTAATAGTTCGTCTCCAGTTGCTGCGCCTTCTTCGCTGTAAAATTTATCCAGTTGCTCAAGGATTTTCTGGGCCGATAGTCCTGCGTCGAAACTGGTAATTTTTCCTTTCGCTTCGCCTTGGAGCGATTTCCAGATTTGCTCCGAAATAACTTCGTTTGTATGAAGTCCCTCACGAATCGTACTTGTTTTTCTCTCCATCCGCGCTATAACCAAAGAACTGCGAAAACTGCCGGTCGTGATAGGCACTGTAACGTCGGTGCTTTAACTTCAGACGCTACTTGTTTGTGTAACATGGACATCACGCTGTCGCCATTCATCCCAGCCTCACACGCATACTTTAGAAAGCTTTCAACTTTCACAAATTCCGTCTTCCAGTGCTTCAAGACTATCTCATATTTCGCTGCGTACTTTTCACTCAGTTCCTGTGTCGTAATCGGGAACTCCGTATCTTTCAAAAGCCTCCGTACACGTTCCTTCTCCAACATGTAGTGCTCCTCGGGAGACAGGGAGACCATTCTTATTCCTTTTCGTCGGTCGGCCAGGCAATCCCAAGTATTTTTTAGAAAAATGTAGACCGATTTTAGAATCGGTCCCCTATCGGGCTCCAATTATGTAGCAGGTACAAGAAAACAACTAGTGCTACCACTGTACCACAGTTGGTAAATGACCTTCATTATCGCGAGTGGGCCTCGCAAGAATATCCACTTAACAACTTTTCCCCTATATCTTATATCTACAAGTAAATAAATCATTAGCTAAACCTAGAGCATATGATTGGTCCATCTTTTTCAGTTCGTTCCTACGATTCTTAAGATGCTCCTGTTGACAGCAAACAAACATAACAAATAATTAACAAAACAAACATTCCATTCCTAATTAAATTATCTACTACACATGCATCTCATACAGAATGGAGCATAAAGCTGTCTGATACAATTGGATATCTACAAGAAGTTTCAACTTTTTTACACTCCAAAGAATGACTTCTGTACTTTTGCGTAGATCAACGTTCGTAAGTAGTTCAAATGTCCGCCTATATACACTTTTGCCCAAAAAACTTGAGTTAAGACTAATCTAGCCTGCTAATGCAGACCTTACGTGTGGATATTCCACAAACAGAAATGTCTTTCTCTGGAGTTTTTGGTTTGCTGGACACCTAAGTCTGCTAATGCAGACCTCGCGCGTGGGGGCTGTCCGCACTGAGGTGGGTTGGTCCGGTTACCAGGTTGATCTTATGTCAAGAAAATCTTTCTTTGACTACAAAAAGGAATTATAATACTCCGTGTGCTATACCCACAGAAAAACAAACCCAATTTTGCTTCGTAATGTGATTTTGCATTTCTCAAATAATCGTAATAAGATTTTCGTGACATAAAATCAGCCCCGGTTCGGCCCCTTAGCCTGACCATGCAATGATCATGACTGCAGACTAATAAACTTTTACTGTACTTTTGACATTTTTTCTGACTACTTTGTGCATTAGCTTTTCAAAATCAACTTATTCTGCACGACAGAGATGGTTTGTTCAGTATCTGTACCCTCACGGCTTTATTTCAGTTATGCTTCCTTGTTTCTCTTGTACTCGATTTCTTTCAAAGCCTGAGAGATTTTAGCCTTGCATCTTGAGTAGTCAGCTGAGAGCTTCTCAACGCAATCACGAGCTTCCTCGAGATGACAAGTGGCTTCTTCATATCGACAAAGGTGCGACAAGCAAAGACCACAGTTCATAAGCAAATAAACGGAAGAAACATTGGAATTAGCTGCACCAAGATTTCGATGTACTTTCTTTGCATGATCGTAAAACGCCAATGCCTCTTCGTACTTCTCCTGCTCTAAACGCAAATCACCTAATGCTTTGTAGCAGCACAAAGTAAAATCGTGATTGCCTAAGGATCTCTCGACGAGGGATAACGCTTCCGTAAAGCATTCAGCAGCGTTTGTCCGTCTGTCACAAATTTGGTTTAGTTGCCCCAACTGCCATAAAGTAATTGGTACATCAACTTTGTCTAAGACACTCATGCAGCTGCAGCCTTCTGTTTTCTTAATGTCCAAGTACTTGTGCAAATTATAGTACGCTTCTTTAAAGAGTTCCTCGTTTGGCAAAAGAGATTTACTCATGGATAGGCATTGGTTGTAGTAATAATTGCAACGAGCTTCAATCGGGCTGTCGCCTTTCAATACCCTGTTGTCGAATGTATATTTTATTAACTCCATGTTCTTAATGTATTCATCCGACTTCCATCCATGTTCGCGACCAACAACATGCGTCATCAGACACATTGCAATTACTTCCACGGCGACATCATTATTCTGCCTCGCTGATTCGGCACATGATTCAAGAAAAGAACTCACCACCCGATGTGACAGTAAATGTACAATAAAATGATAAAAAAATCTTAATGCGGATTGGTAAATCAGGCTTTGGCGTAGAATTTCGACAATTCGCGGATTAGACATTGTGGGGCCAAGAGCTTCTTGACAAAGTTGAAACACTTTCTCAACATTGTGCGCATCTTTCTGAAGTAAGCCTCTGGCTTCGCAGAACCCATCTCTCGACCAATACTTGGAAGTTAGAGAATGGCAAACTTTTAAAAAGTATTCCACCATGATTTCTTCTGCTCTTTTCCTTTCGGAGTCAAATCCCGTTCGGACCACCAAGAAATTTCTGATAAGAAGATGCAGCGAGTAACGTCCTCCTCTTCGTTCCACGATGCTGCTGTTAACAAGGTTGCTGAGAATATTTTGCGTCTCGATGCCGTCTAGCTCGGTGACCTTTTGAGCAGCTCTCCGATCAAAACATCCATCAAATACAGACAAACGAATGAAGAAGGTTTTCTCTTCTTCCTGTAGGCATTCAAATGACATTTCAATGCTGTTTTCGACTTTTTGAAGCGAGGTTTGCAGAACTTTCATTGGCTTCTGTTTCAAGCTGGTTAGTAATTGCTCCGGATCATCACCTTCTCGAAGTCGGGAAGCAACGATGCATAAAGCAAGGGGCACACGACCGCAAAGATTGACCAATTCAGTGAGGTAGTCAACCTGAAGCTCTATCTGTGGACAACAGTTCCTCACAAGCTGTATGCTCGAGTCTTCGTCCAACTCTTTTAAGGAAACGCACTCGACCTTCGGAATAGAGACATCGAAAGCTCTTCTTGATGTAAGCACGATCTGAAGACGATCGCCAGAATGCATGCGCAGCAAACTCAACAGCTCAAGGAACTCTACTTGCGTTTTATCTTCAAGAAGTTGCTCGATATTATCTATCACAAGAACAGCCTTTTCCTGAACACTTCTTAACCAGAAAATGAGTGACGACTTCGGGTCCTCCTGCGGATGGATGCCCATTGCGTGACAGAGCCGTATGATTACTTCGGAAATGCTTGAAGTACCTCGGACAGATGAAAAGAAAACGGGAATCTTGTGGAGATCATACAAACGATGGGCAATTTGAACAGCAGTAGTACTTTTTCCAAATCCTGGGCCACCAACGAGCGCGACGATGGGAGTATTTCTTTCCAACAAAGACAGGATCTCTTTGACATCGTTCTCGCGACCAACAAACGTCGAAATCTTCTCAGGAATGCAACTTGTAAGTTTGGATTCTCTTGTACTTTTTGGATCGTCAATTTCTTGCAATTTCTTGATGCTTCCCCGCATCTCGCTAAGCTCTCTCTTAGTTTCTTCGCGAAAGGTCTCCATTTTCTGAAAATCTCTATAGAGGTTATCAAGACTTTCCCGCCAACTTTCAAACTCCCGACCAAAACGAAGCATCTGCTGGACACACTCCTCGACGTGATTTTCAAGATGCCTTAACTTCATTTCATTGTCCCGAATAGTTGCCTCGTCGGAACTTTGATCTTCTCTCAGATCTTTTATTTCTTCCTTCATAAGACCAACATCCCCACTGAGTTCCTTCCGCCACATTATCAAAGCTTTGAGTTCGGCTTCTACAGCATTGGTCAAGCCACTAGTACTTAAAAATTGAATATCCTTCATAACTGTCTCCACACTGTTATGAGGATAGACTTCATTGAGAGAAACAAGAAACTCGTCAGCAACTTTAAAAGCTTCATTTCTCTGATCATCAGTAGCTTCTTGTTTTGGAGCATGAGCCCACGCATTTCTGACTTCGGATCGAAGTTTCCAGACGAGGGTTACAGAAATGCGTCTATTTGCACCAAATGCTTTATCTGTCATGCGCTCAAGAACGCTGAGCAGCGACGACAAATCAGTGGATTCTGCATTTGTAACACTGTTCTTGTGGTCTCCTAGCGGAGACATAAAGAATTTGGCTACCTGCCATGCATCGACCGGCCACTCGGATGTCTCACAGTTTGAGCGCCATTTGATCTGAAATTTATTGTTGCTTCGGTGGTGTGCTTCAAGTACGCGAAGCCAGCCCAGGCACGAAGGACAAAGATTCCCAGCTCTATTCTTCAGGCAAATTTCAGGATTTCTGCATTTACCGAAATTTGAACAATGATGACGCAAATTTTCATGCAATTTTTCAATAGTTTCGGTGGTATACAAAACCAAAGGCGTTCTCACTAAACGGAGCACTTCTCCAATGGTTACCCAGTTATTATGCTCCTTAGATGAATTCATTTGTGCTACGACGGACGCTGGTAAGGAGATAGAATCAAACGATTAGAACAGTTAATTATTATATAACATGGCACAATTTTTCCATAGAACAAACAACGGACGGACGGACGGACGGACGGACCGACAGACAGACAGACAGACAAACAGACAGGCAGACAGACAGACAGACAGACAGACAGACAGACAGACAGACAGACAGACAGACAGACAGACAGACAGACAGACAGACAGACAGACAGACAGACAGACAGACAGACAGACAGACAGACAGACAGACAGACAGACAGACAGACAGACAGACAGACAGACAGACAGACAGACAGACAGACAGACAGACAGACAGACAGACAGACAGACAGACAGACAGACAGACAGACAGACAGACAGACAGACAGACAGACAGATAGATAGGCAAACACACAAACGATAGACAGACGGACGATATTTCAGGAACAATATATCATATCATATCATATCAAATATATCGTAAGATACTTCGATTGTAGAATATATACATTTTAAGACCAAACCGGGACCAGTTGCGAAAAATGCAACTGGGCCACGGAGGGCGTTGCCGAGAGCTTGATCGCGAGTTCTGTATATATAATAAAGGTGGTCGTAAAAACAGACCAAAGCAAAACAAACGGAACCGAAATAACTTAATACCAGTAAGTGTTGATTTTTCTATTCAAGACAGAGACACTGGTAGCAGGGCTGATTCGTTCTATGTTCCCAAATTACTCTTGTCTAACACAGTGTCAATCGCACCTAAAATTGATGAAATTGCTTTCACCATGGACTCCGAAAACATTGATATTGCCTTATTTACTGAAACATGGTTAAAGAACAATGTTCCAGATGAAGCAATATGTTTAACCGGCTATAAACTATTAAGGCGTGATCGCATCGACCGTGCCCATGGAGGCGTTTGCATATATATAAAAAGTTCTATCGCTTGTCGTCAGTTACCTGAACTACAATCAGATGAATACGAGGTTCTGTGGTCACTGGTACGCCCTCGACGCCTCCCAAGGGGTTTTTCTTCAATCATTATTGGTGTTGTATATCACCCCCCGGATGCCGACTCTCAGTCTATGCGCGATTATATTAGCGCATCTTTAACTAAAATTGAATCTGAATTCCCCAATTGTGGAATAATAATTGCTGGAGATTTTAACAAACTAGATTTTAGAAGGAATGCACGAACATTCCTCTTAAAGCATTCTATCAATTTTCCAACAAGAGGAGCCAATATATTAGACCAAATCTTTACCAATTTGTCACATTATTATCGTGATCCTATTTCCTTGCCGCCGTTTGGCCTATCCGACCATCTTACAATAGTAATGTCATCGGACAATCGCCAAAACCATTGTAAACCTAAATCGAAAGTAATCAAGATAAGAGATAAAAGACCCAGTGTGAAAGCTAGTGTTGGACGATTTTTACTACAGATTCTATGGTCAGACCTACTAACAGAACAACAAACTTGTGATGAAAAGTTAACTATCCTTACAGACATTGTTAACCTTGGTCTGAATATTATAACTCCGGAAAAGTCTATCCGTATACACCCATCTGATCGCCCTTGGTTGAACGCTCAATTAAAGTCACTAATTAATCGTAGACAGAGAGCATTAGCATCTGGGAATATGTATCACTTTAGAATTTTGCGAAACAAAGTTAATCGGGAAAGAAAACGCTGTCGCCAATTGTATTACCAAAATAAGGTTCGAGATCTGCATAAAATCAAACCAAGGGAGTGGTGGAAAGAGATTAAACAGCTTTGTGGCACTGATAAATCAATTGGCAAAGATCTTCAATCCATTCTACACCCTGATCTGCAATTCTCAGATTATGATCTTTGTGAGAAAATTAATGAATCATTTGTCAGCGTAATGAAAGATTATTCACCCTTGTGTGAGAATGCGAGCGTTCTCTTGGAAGACGATGAGCCTATTGTTGTAACGGAGGAAGTGGTCGCTAGAAAATTACGGGAAGTTAGTACAACTCGTGCAGAAGGACCTGACGACCTCCCAAATTGGATACTAAAGGATTTTTCGGACATTTTGGCTTCTCCTGTCACAAGCATTTTAAACACATCATTTCGAGATTGTAAAGTGCCCCATATCGGGAAGTTAGCGAACATTTCACCTATATCAAAAGTTGCAACAGTCTGTGACTTTAACAAAGACTTGAGACCTATATCTCTCACTTCAACCTTGTCTAAGATTGCGGAGAGTTTTATTATTGACCAAGAGTTAAAACCAGCTGTTCTGAAAATAATGGATCCTTCCCAATTTGGATTTTTGCCGGGATCATCAACTACGTTTGCCCTTATCTCTATGTTACACAAATGGTTGGAAGCTAGTGACGGTGCAGACGCTGATATAAGGACTGTGCTGTTAGACTTCCAGAAAGCGTTTGATTTAGTGGATCATCATCTACTTATTGCTAAACTGTACAGTTTTGGTGTTAAACCTACTGTAGTGAATTGGGTAATTGATTTTTTGCGAGGCAGAACCCAAAGAGTAAAGATAAATTCCAGTTGTTTCTCAAACTGGTTAGAAGTTTCGGCTGGGGTTCCTCAGGGAACTCGTCTAGGTCCGTGGCTCTTTCTGGTGATGATAAACGATTTGAAAGTCGAAAAGGAAAATTCCTTTTTGTGGAAATTTGCTGACGACAGTACTTTATCAGAAATAGTTCCAAGGAATAATGCAAGCTTACTACAAGATGATATTGATCACATTTCACAATGGACAGTGGAAAATAACCTTCGATGAAACCCGATTAAATGCAAGGAATTAATTGTGTCATTTAAAAAATCACCTATTGAATATGAACAGCTGAATATTGATAATAAGCCTTTGGAAAAAGTATCAACTGCTACACTTCTAGGAATGTCTATTTCGAAAGATTTGAAGTGGAATGGACATATCGAAAAGATTACATCTACGGCAGCCAAAAGACTATATTTATTGAAGCAGCTAAAACGAGCCAACGTGTGTAATAAAGACTTTGTCAGATTCTATTGCTGTTGCATTAGATCTGTCATGGAATATTCGTGTCAGGTCTTCCATAGCAACCTGCCAACATACTTATCTAATGAAATTGAGAGGATTCAGAAACGAGCCATGCGTGTGATCTTTCCAGACCTCAGTTATGATGATGCACTTTCGGAGACAAATCTTCCCAAACTTTGTGAAAGATGGGGCCAATTGTGTAGTGATTTATTTAGTAATATTGTTAAGAATAATAATCATAAACTAGCCTATCTATTACCACCTAGAATTAATGTATCAAAGGATATGAGGAATGCTAGAACTTTTGAAATTCCGAGGTGCAAGACAGATCGGTTCAAGAAATCATTTATAGTATATTTTGCAAACAATTTTAACTTAGATTTTTAAATTCATAATCCTAAATTTTCAAAATTGACCGTGTAAATATAACATAATTTTTATACAATTGCTTGTAATAGTTTTTCAGCGTAATTCAGTCTTCGACTGCAAAGCTGACTTCTTTTTTTGGAAATAAACGATTTATCTATCTTTTATTTATCTATCAATGCCAGGAGAGAATTGGGTATATTATAAGTGATATTGGGCATTTCACTCGATTACATAGCATGCCCAATATCACTTATAATATACCCAATTCTCTCCTGGTATTACCACCTTATTATATATACAGAACTCGCGATCAAGCTCTCGGCAACGCCCTCCGTGGCTCAGTGGTCAGAGCATTGCACTAGAATCGCAAGGTCGTGCATGGGTTCAATTCCTGCCGGAAAGCCTGTGTAGTTGCATTTTACGCAAGTGGTCCCGGTTTGGTCTTAAAATGTATATATTCTACACTTGAATTTTCCTTCGCCCAAAATCCTTAGAACATGCTATGTAATCGAGTGAAATGCCCAATATCACTTATAATATACCCAATTCTCTCCTGGTATTACCACCTTATTATATAAACAGAACTCGCGATCAAGCTCTCGGCAACGTCCTCCGTGGCTCAGTGGTCAGAGCATTGGGAAAATTCTTTCCATATATAAACGGAACGGGACAAATAAGGGATGTATACATGCATGGCTGGATCGCGGCAATGTAAACAGCCCCTAAATTTAATATATGCATCTGTTGATATTTATCAGTGATGAAATATTTATAATTTCTTACCGTTTGCTTCTTTTTTTTGCAAAATATTACCGTAAAAACTAGTTGATCTTTTGAGATGTTGTTTGTTGACAAAATCTGTTGTCTGTGGAGAAATATATCATCTCACTTTTGGTTTATATGTATATTTATTGTCATAGCACAGCTAATAGGGTGGGGATTTGCTAAATTTTGACGTGGAACTTAGTCCCAAGGGAGTGGCATTTGAAACTTTTTAAGGTTAAATTGTCAAATCCCCACCCTTTGCCCGACCCCCCCCCCCCCCCCCCCCTCCTCCCTCGAGACTAACATTGATACGTGCATTATTTCCATTGGTACACTATTTTACAAACGCAGTTTAATTACAATTGTTCCAAATTTAGTTTATAGAACACAAGTTTTTATACCATATTTAAACCATTTTGTTTTAGCAGTGCCCTGCGTATTTATATAATAGATCCGTCGGTAAATCGGATATAGAACTCAATTAACTTAAGCTCATTGAATAACCAGTCACATAGACATGAATACATGTAACCTCAAATACATAGAATAGGTCGCAGCCTAGCCACAGCCTGGAATACCCATGTCGACTTTACAAATAAAACAATCTCTTAAAAATTGACATTGTGATTACTATACTGTATAGCCTGGACTTGTTCATGTAATCAGTACTAACCACTCAAGATTTTGAGCCATGGGCCCTAGGGTTGTCCACATTATGTCAACATGATTTTGAGCGTAATAGTGAGGCAAAAATATAGTTCCACTCTTTTTGTTTTAGAAAAACTTGCCAAAACCAGACCAGAGGCCAGGACCCAAGGCACGGCACAGTGCAAACCCTAACCCATAACCAGAGGCCGTGGAAGTACCTGTTGGGGGGGGGGGGGGGGGACACCGCCAAAAAGGGGCACCTTGGTTATTTTCAAAATAATCGTATAATTTAAAACGTTGTACGGTTGTAACTTCCATTTGACCACCACCATTTTGTTTTTAACATAATTTCTTGGTCAGCGGCATTTCTTTTAGAAATAGAATAATTCAAATAGCGCCAATGTGCTGGAAATTTACATTATATCATATTTTATAAATAACTCTTTTACGGCACCCCTCGGGCAACGGCACAGTCACTCTTTTCTACAGCAAATAGCAATGTCATACTTGATACTTCTACGAAAAGGGTACATTAATTCTTCCCAGTATAGGCAATATGCCGCAGTAAACCGTAACCGCCACATTTATAAAAAGGGCATTTTTATTTCAGAAAAAGGGCACATTTTCCAATTTTGAAAAAAGTGGGGGGGGGGGGGGGGGGGGTAACCATTATGGTTGTACTCCTGTAGTTCTGTGTTTACTGTCATCTACTAATTCATTTCAACTGTCTTTATGCTAATCATAATGGAGCATAATAGTGATGCTACATTATTTGAGAATATGCATGATCATTCCTTATCTGTATGCAGCTAGTGTAGGTATAAAACACAAGTTCTCTTTAGTTCTGAAACTGTCACAAACTCGTACCCAGGGTCTTTATTACTCTGACACCCTTTTTTATAAACATATTTGAATAATTAATTGAAGTTAGCTCCAATGGCTCATCAAGGGAGCTTACTCCTTTACAAAAGAGTATATAATTACATGAGGCAGAAGTACATTCATTAACAAATAAACAAACAAACAAACAAACAAACAAACAAACAAACAAACAAACAAACAAACAAACAAACAAACAAACAAACAAACAAACAAACAAACAAACAAACAAACAAACAAACAAACAAAAAATAAGAAATGGAAAGAACAAAAAAAACTTATACTTATTAAATAAACAAATAATTAACTAATTAATCAATCAATCAACCCACAATTAACCAACCAATTAACCAATTAGTCAACCAAACAATTAATTAATCAAAAAACGTCCAGATTGTTTGATAAATAATTGTACTTGGCGAAATAAGTTAATATTTTGAGTTATATTTAGAAATTGTGATCCGAATAAAAAAAACATCAAATTTTTGTATATCTGAAAAAAGTAACCATCTGTCGGTAAATATAGCAGCAGCAGAAGAGAGCAGTTTGAATCTCGGTGCAGCAAAAAAAGGAGATTCAAGAAGAAAATGTTTGATACTTTCGTAATTTGAACCGCAAATGCTGGCAGGAGTTTCCCTGTAACCAATTCTAAACAAATAATAATTAAGAAAGCAGGTATTTAACTTCAATCGAGTATGTAAAATCGAGGATCTTCTTTCAAGAGCATAGTCAGATGGTGGTTTAGCTATCGCAAAATAGTTAAATACAGCTCTCTTGAAAGAACTGAGTGATTCAGAATTTCTTGTATCAGTATCAAGATCATTCCAAAGTTGTGCTGTTGAAGGAAAAAAAGAGTTCTTGAAGCGCTCAGTTCTAACAGAAAAGAGAGTAAAATCAGACGAAGTTCTTGAATAGTGAGTTCTATCATGTACTTGCAAAGGAAGTAGGTGATTAAGATAGTCACGAGTTAAACTGTTAACTAAATTTTTATAGTATAATAACAGCTCGTGCACAGAACGTCTTGTTGACATATTTTCCCAACCAATTTCCTCCAATAGCTGACTCCTACTAGTGCCTTTCACTGCTCCTGTAACGATTTTACCAGCTTCATATTGGATAGGCTCGATTTCCAGCCTTATCTCGACTCGCGGGACTTTACCCGCCCTCTACGAACGGCTGGACACGTGAGCGGCTTGTTATGTCTGTGACGTAATGCATAATTTTCACACGGCAAAGATCTTTTTGTCATTCATCCAACCAGGGCGTCTATAAGATAGGGCGGGGAAACGAGCCGTGTGCCCTGAAGTATGTGTGATGCGCGGGACCCCCCGAATATTCGAACACATTGAGGAGATTATTTACCTGCCCCAGTCCTCGCGCGTCTTTAGCAATGTCTGCCAAATATATTTTTTTCCTTTGCGACGTGTTTGTTCGCATGCAGCAAAAAAAGCTCAAAAAATTAAGTAACAATATTTATACCAAAGATAGATCTATTAATGGAGTAACCGTCCTTGGATTTGCTAAGTTCTGGTGCCAGGGCAAGTTATTAAATATTTTACAAAACGAGTGCGAGTTGGAACTGCGGAAGCCGCCATGATGAACGAAACGAAAGTTTACTGGAAGAGAATTCACATTTCCTCTTAATATTTTGGTTTCTGGTGAGGGATGATCATACGGTAAGAAGAACATGTATTCTTTTGTCGATTAAAAATATAAAAGTGACCACAAGACGCTTAACTACCTTTCAAATACGTACATTTTCAGAACATTCGAGCCAGGAAAATTTCTCAACTGTAACCAAATTTTTAGGCTGCAATCAACACGCTATTGCTAAAAAAGCTCAAAAAATTACGCGATGAAATTTGAGAGGGATAAAGTTTAATGCCTTCCAGACATGTCTTTAAAAAAGCTAAGTTCTGGCTCGTTTTTGAGTTAGGAAATAATTAAAATGTTCTATGCGTGGAGCAAAATTAGACAAGGAAGCCATAAATGGCTTCGGCTTCAACATTGGAAATTTTAGTCGTTTTATACTTAAGAATGCCTTCCACCATGTTATATGAACAGTACAACGTATGGATAACAAAACAAAAATCTTACACCAACAATCGAGTCAATAGTTGCAGCATTATATGAGATTTAATCAACGTCCTTGAATTTCACATGGATTTTTTGTTTTGATCAGAATTTGCAGCGCGGGCTCGCCCCATGCCTAAAGTGCATCACACATGTTTCAGTACGTCAGATTGGCGTTTCACCGCCCTATCTTATAGACGCCCTGATCCAACCAACACTGTAAACAGAGTCAGTGAACGATAAATCGTAGATGTTTGAAATGGCAGAAATACAGCCAAGACACGACTTATAATTTAGTGAGCTTCGTGAACTGAAGCAAGGTGCAATATTTTCTTATGGACATCTTTAATCAACAATTAGGCCCGCCATTTCACGAAGACACAAACTATATTGATGTAAATAAACAATCTCACATTCACCAGGTTCAATTCGCTTTTTAGCATCTTCGTCGTTCTAAAAATCGTCGTCGAACTCTGCCGTGATTCACACTGATGTGAGAAACCGCATCTGATTATCTTCCATGAAAGAAATCAAAGGCGAAATCGCAGTTGATTGATTTCGAGTTAGGTTTTACGATATCAACAAACTATTGACGCTGACTGAAATATCAGTGACTTTCCTGACCTAGTAGGCTAAATGGCAAACACATCTTGGCCACTAATGGTCACGTTGCAAATCTCTAAAAAAAAATCTTCAAAAGTTTCGAAAATTCGGTCGTACGCCTACCTTATTAGCTTTCCATTGACCACCACTTTGGGCTGTCACGATAATTTATACAAATGTTCAAAAATATATGCCTGCTGAAAATGTGCAGGCGCGTTTGTGATTGGTGGAAATTGACAATGACAAGCTCACGAGCCCAGCCGTGATTTCGGGGGCGGGTCGCAGCCCGAAATAAGGCTGGAAACCGAGCCTACGTATTGGACCGACTCGAGGAGGTCGCTCTCGCTCTCAAATTCATTACAGCCATCCCATAATACAGTACGTCGCCGTATTCCATAACTGGATGAATGAGAGATTTGTATAAATGCTGTAAGGTTTGCCTATCAACTTTGAACTTGATGGCTTTTAACAAATTAAGTCTTTTACTAGCTTTTTCATAAACATTCATTATGTGAACCCTCCAGAATAAATTGCAGGTAAAAGTTATGCCGAAGTGAGTGTGCTGGGTTACTTCGGGAATTTGTTTTCCATCGAAAGAGAGGTCAGGATGACTTGGCTTTAGTCGTACTGCTGAAAACGTTAATAGTGGCTATGGATTAATAGTGGCTAGCCACTTCTGTGCCCACCCGTTAATAATGTCGAGATCGCGATTCAATTTCAGTGCGGAACTATACATGGGTCATCGACAATATCAAAGAGCGAGGTATCATCTGCAAATAGGAGGCAGTCTGATTTAAGATTGTCAGTAATAACATTAATATAAATCAAAAATAGAAGTGGCCCAAGAACGGAACCCTGAGGAACACCTGCACCTATATCCCCCAAGAAGAAGATTGCCCATCAATAACAACTTTTTGCTTACGATTTGACAAATAGCTTTGAAACCATTTCAATAATGGACCTCTAATACCAATTGATTCTAACTTAAATAAAAGGCCAACATGCCATACTTTATCTATAAGCTTAATTTGCTTATACAGTGAAACCTGAGTTTTGCGACCACCCCTGATGCCATGAAAAAGTGGTCGTTAAGGACAGGTGGTCGTTCAGACAGGTAGTGATGTGACGTCATAGCAGCCATTTTGGCAGCGCCGCGACCCGCAGGCTGCAGCGGTTCTTTATATAAACATTGTTTCAAGGTTAGGAAAATGGCGATTTATAAAGATTTACAAGGGAAATGGAAAAAGCAAGAACACTTCAAAGAAGTGCAGTCTTCAGAGGCGGACTGGCCCACCGGGATACCGGGAAATTTCCCGGTGCGCCCCTTTGTTTTGCGTTTCAGGCGCCCACAAAGACAAAATACAGCTCATCAACGTAAATACAGTATTATGAAATACAGTTGTTACTAGTTACATTGCTAGGCTACTAGTCGTAATCTCCAAACACAATGATATACAATTTGTATTTTCTGAACTACTGACTCTGCATTAATTGTGTTATCTTTTCTTTGTTATTCACTCTTCATAAGATGTAACCTAATTATATAATTTTTCTGGTATATAATAAATTATGTAACTGTAAGACTAAGACTAAGACTAAGACTAAGACTAAGACTAAGACTAAGACTAAGACTAAGACTAAGACTAAGACTAAGACTAAGACTAAGACTAAGACTAAGACTAAGACTAAGACTAAGACTAAGACTAAGACTAAGACTAAGACTAAGACTAAGACTAAGAGTATAGTTGAATCGTGGAACAGTAGTTCCACTTGTGACTTAAATATATACTCATACATAGTATATAATATATTATTGTCTATTAAATATTGTATAGTCACAAAAAAATATGCGCATACACAATAAATAAAATTGTGCTTAAAATTATTAATGCCGCTCTCAAAATCGAGGAAATACGATTTCAGAGGCCGGGGTGCGCGCCTCTGTGCGCCCGGGGCGTTCCAGCCGGGACCATTAGAGTCAGGGCGCTTATATACGGGGCGGTGCAACGCGCTCGTATCGCGCTGATCGATGTGTGATGCACAAAAGGACTGGCACGAGCGTGCTTCTGAGCAAAAGTTGATCAAAAGTGGATTTTTGGGCACTGTGATATTCTCACTGTTTTTCTTTAACTATGTAATTTCGGAGGAACCTTTTGCAATGTACTGACGAAGTACTTATTCGTTTAATGTATGAATATTTGTTTGGCGTAAAACGTTGTACTATAAAGGAGTAATTATGGATAATGACTCGATTTTTTGATGACTTCTATTGAGGGAAAATTTCATTACAAGATTTGAGCATGTTAACAGGTTGTCCACGCCTAGGAATTCAGGTATGTTGAAGATTATAATAGTGTGGTTATATCTTAAAGTTTTCATAAAAATCGGAGTTGATTATTTGGAGATATAGCGTTCGGATGTTAGGTATTTTTATGGTTTACCTCTTGCCTGTTTAGTTCCTCAATTGCTGCAAGAGCAGTAAACAAAACTTATAGTTTTGCCATGTTACGATTCTTCGTAATTATATCAATAACTTTATCGGGTTTTTGAAGCATTGGATTAGAATAACTGTAAGCTGTAAACAAATTTTACTCTCCGATCAATTTATTAAAATACGACTTGCTGGGACGCATGCCGAGCGCATTATGTGATAAACTGTCGTCCACACCTTGTAATTTTGTCATCAGATAGCCAAGATGACTTCTTGTTAGGTTTCATTGAGAAAATGCAAATTGGAGTTGATTATTTCTTGATATTCAATTGGAAAGATGACCTACCCAGCTAAAATTCAATGCAAGATGTTGTCTTCTATCGAACATGGCCGAATGATAACGTGCACAAACAAAGATTTCCAAAGACTTCTTGCGTCATTTCTCTTGCGAAAGCAACGGTACGGTTCATATTTTTCAGCAACATATTGTTCATGTTTCAGCAACGACTCCGAATTTTTGGGAGTAACACCAGAGAATATATTAGCTGAATCCACTGATATATCGTATGGCTCGGCAATTTCACCCACGTCCTCTTCCAAACTCAACTCAGAGACTTCCACATCAAGCGTATTTTACCCGCCATATTTTGGACTTTCCCTGGCTTAGCGTTCGTCGCTATGGTGACAGGGGACTTGTTACCAGTCCTCTGCATCACATGCACATCGATCAGCGCGCCCATTGCCGTTTTACCGCCCCCTATATAATCGCCCTGATTAGAGTATTCAGGCTTTGCGCTCAGCCAGGCGCCCCTTTCATATAATTTCCCGGTAACTTTTCTGCTGCCAGTCCGCCCCTGGCAGTCTTGATTTATTAATGTTAATATGTTATTTGGATATTAAATGAAAAGAAATTTGACATTTGTGTGTTTAATATCATGGCCTTATTAGAGCGATGTTCTCCACATCAAAATGGTCTCGTACTGTCGTTAACTTCAGTTTTTGCGCTGTGTTTTTGTTACGTTTAAGATTCAATTTTTGCGCTGGTTTGGTCTTGTTAAAAGCTCTTGGCTTTATTTACGATCTTCCAGTGGTCATTTATTAATTATTAGATGTGAACACTCATTTTTGTCACTTTCCTTTCCAAGTTAAAAAGGCGTTGTAAAATATACAAACTTGTCGCGGTAAACGATCGTCAAGATCAACTTGTCTAAAGTTAACAAATATTACTCATGGTTTTGGATTGTTCAGTCATTGTATTAACTCTCAAACTTCAACTAAAAAGTATTTGGCTTTGGCAAGAGAAATTCACACAGATTTTCATCTAATAATGCTCAAAAGAGAAGCAAAACAAGACTAAAATGCGGTAACACGGCAATTGGGCAACACTTCCGGTTTCTTGTTTTCACATGTGGTCGCATTCGCGTTTGTTTACTACGAAAAAACGGGTATTTCTTTAACGTATTTCGGCAGTTTTACGTTGAGTTGGTCGCTAATAACAGGTAAATATCTTGTTTGGGACACAAAAAACCGGTCGCTGGTCGCGTAAGGCAGGTGGTCGCTCACTGCAGGTATATTTCAACTACAAATCGTCCGTGCCAGAAAAAGGGGTCGTATATGACAGGTGGTCGCAAAACATGGGGGTCGCAAAACTCAGGTTTCACTGTACCAAGAAAAATCATCCTGACCTCTTTACCTTGTTCGAGTGTTTCGTAATATCTTGTGGACGAGGTAGACTAACTGGTTAACTGTTGAGTCACCAGGTCAAAAACCGGATTGCAACACCTTTTATGTACCTAACATTTAGAATTAGTGGGCAATTCCTTTTTATCTGCCACCATCATCAACTTTGGCTGATGCTCATGAAAATCTTGGACCATGGCTCTATTTTCTCTTATACAGTACTTTTTAGCTATTTTTTCTTATAATAGATCCAGGCCAAGGGCCAGGTTTGGACAAGCACTACATGTGATGATCAGTGCTGGTAAAATCTGGTGCTTCTAATATATTTCTGGAAGATAAATCTAAAAACCTAGAAGTTAAAACTATTGTTGGAGTAACATTGTTATCATGCATGTATATCAATACTATAGAACAATCATGCTGTCCTTTGAGTTTCGTTGAACATTGTCTACAGTAATGGATGGTCCACAAACTATGGTCACAACCCAAAAACAGGGCACAAAACATTTTCGCAGGATTTTGTCAGAAGTTGAACAATTCATCTTGTAGTTTTTCAACATTTGCCAACAAACAGTGGTCAAGTTGACCCAGTTGTCTGTTACCTGATGTTAGACATGAAATCCCCAAATGCAACAGTATTTTTTGTTCACTACAAAGTTCATGTAATTACAGTTACATATGTACAACAAATAATGTACTAAATTTATCATAAAATCAAAAGCCTTATATACATTAGGTCAGCTAAATCCTGTATTCAGTAGGTCATCAGCCTAAACATTTGTGGACTTTTGGTCTGAACATACAAATAAGAAATAGCTCAGCAAAAACAATTTTGAGAAAAGTACAATTACACTGTACAAGGGAGCATGCCAGACTGATCTGTGTTTCTTCTTTGTTCGGAGTTCCTTCATTTATATTCACTCATTTTGAATAATGTGGTATATATCATTAGCATATCACAGGCGTGGGTTATGGGGCTGAAGGAAACCTGAGGCCTGAGTGTTTAAAAGAAAAAAGGAGGGGAGTGAAACAAGCGGCACATGAAGGAGTACCATTAATTGGGTTTTGAAATCTAGCTATGCTCGTAGCCCTTGATCTGTCAACAATCAATTAGGTTGTTTGCACAAGGTAAGTTTAACAAACATTTATAAGTTGCCAGAAGTTACAACCCATGACCCAGTGTTTAGAACTGATATTCCTCAATTCCTGTCTAGTAAACACTATTAAAACATAATCACTAGCCAACAGCGAGCCATTTGCAATAACAGAGTCAGAGAAAGAAAATACTGTTCGAATGTTGTATTTAAATTACATCATCCAAACACGTCGTAAAATTGTAATATTATTTAATTTACTCACATAATCAACTGAAATCCACGTTCGATCTACTGATAGTATAAGTTTGTTTATGTACTGTACTGCCAAAACATAGAATGTAGATGTCTCACGTTTCGAGTGATTGGAGTCAAGGCCCTTCAATATAAAGTCAAAATGTTAGACATTACGTTTCATGTTTCAGCAGTACACCAACCTTGCATTTCAACACTGCCCTCGCAGCAGGCTGCTTTTATTTCACTATTTCATTTTGGATGGACAGTGACATCATACATGTATATCGACCATAATTAGAAATGTTCCTAGCAACGGTCAACCAGCATCATCTTACAAAATCTCTGGCATTTCACTCCCCTTCTATTTATCTTCCTTCCAACCGTTATTTAATTTTCGGAACACAAAAATATATACGGCATATTTATTCAAAAAATGGATGAATATAAATGAAGGAACTCCGAACAAAGAAGAAACACAGGTCAGTCTGGTATGCTCCCTTGTGGGCGGCTTGTTTATTTTCTAAACTTGACTATAGTTTCTGGCTGGTCCATCATGAACAGCGCAGTATTAAAGACGCATAAAAGTGTATTGTCTTGACTTCCGAATCGGCGCTGAAACGTAAAATCTTGTCATACTTCCTGAAATACTAAAATACTTAAAACATGATACTTCAACGACAAGAGCAGCAAGCTACTGAGTTTCATTGAATGGAATCAATTCAGGCCTGGAATCAATTTATATAATGAAAGCCCAGCTAACACAGCAGGCTTAATATAACTCTTCGCCCCTCGCGGCGTGTAAGAGAAGATTTAAATCTTGGATTCCTTTCCTCAGTAAACCTTCGTATACAAATTTAATTTATGCTAGTTTCAAAACCACAGTAGTCTGTACAATCAAAGAAGTCCAGATTAATAATAGATTAACCGGGCTAGCCCATTAACTTATGGTTTACATCAACATATTAGTGTAATCCAACTTTTCTTCAATAAAGTTCCTTAAATTCGTGGCTTATTGTTCAATGATAGAAGGAAGATGTTTATATTACCTGAGTTTCAAGTGTTGAGTTTTGCATTTTCAGTTTCTGCTGTCGTGAACTCGTGGTTATCTTCTACGTACTTCTACGTTCCTTTACACTGCGTTTGTTTGAATGTTTGCCTATCGTATTGAAATCAGATCCGACAAACCTTTAGCCTGCGGGCAGGCCGTTTATCGATAGTGCAAGGGCCACAGAATAGTAATACAACCAGGGGCCGGTTGTACGAAAGGCGTTTAAGTCGCTATCCAGCGTTTAACTCACTATCCACCGTATAAAATTTAAACGCTTGAGAAATCGCGTTGTACGAAGCCCGTTTAGCGCTATCCACCGGTTAAATTTGGGCAATCCAGCGGACAAATTTAAACGGTGTCTTGAGACCGTTTAAATCACTATCCAGCGGATAAAACGTTGTGTGTGTTGTCAATTTTAACAAAAATAAACAAAATGGCGTTGTACAGATTGCCTGGCATCTATCTATTTGTATGCACTTCCACGAGAAAATAGAGGAGCAGATAGAGTGTTTAGAGACGATACCATTTCGGTAGGCAAACCATCGCCTATATAATCCATCTTGTACAAGACGAAATAAGTCCCGAAACTAATCGCAGCCACGCCGTTTCGGCCACAAATCAAGTGTTAATATTATACTTCGATTTGTGGTGTCGGGAAGCTTCCAACAAGTGACCGGAGATACTCTTGCGAGCTTGGATAAGTCCACTGTCTGCCGAATAATACGTCGTGTGATGTTGCTCTCTCCCGTATTAAAAGTTAACCAATTTCTTCAATTTCCCCAATTGCAAGAAGCCCGTGACACGGTAAAATAAGGTTTTTACGAGATCCCCAATTTTACCGATATTTTCCTCAGCAAGCTGAAGAATTAAAGCGTGGTTTTCAATTCTCACTCTTTTATTTTCCCTTTGAAATTTACCACGCTCGAGCTGCATAGCAACACATAGCAACCAACGAGAATAACCGGTTTTTTCCTGCTTTCCCTGGTTAAATTTGAGCTTATCCGACGGATTTTATTTATTTTATTTATTTTATTTTATTTTATTTACAAGCTTTGTCATAAATGACCGGTGATCCCTACAGAGCTTATTGCTCCATTCACAGGGTCCCTAAATATAAATATACATTATTTACAACACATTTTATCTACAAGACTGGGCAACGGACGACACGAGTGACATTTAATACAGACAGTTTTAAACGTTTGCGGGACATCAATGTCATATATTTGTTCAGTCATGGTACGATAATAATTCAGTAAGTAGGATTTAAATTGACCAATGGAAACATCAGCTTCACGGGTATGTGATGGTAAACTATTGAAAATTCTTGGAGTTCTGTTGTAAAAGCTATTTTGGTAAGTTAAAGTATTTACTCTCGGTACGTTTATTGCAATACTGTTATTTGAGTCACGCCTGGTGACACGATTACTTGATTTTATAGTTATATATTGGTCGTTTCTTTTCATTGCCTTGAAAAAGTACACTAAGTCCAGGTATTCATGCCAGTAGCACAAGGGAAGTAACCCTGTCATTAACAGTCGTTCTTTGTAACAGGTGTCTGATCGAAACGGCAGCGACAGGATGAATCTTGTTGCACGTCGTTGAACCTTTTCGATGTCAAGGATTGATGAAACAGATTGAGGCGACCAGACTTGCGAGCTGTACGCGAAGTGACTTCGTACCAACGTCTTGTATAGTGTGCAACGGACTCGAGGATCATGCATGTCGATGGAGGATCTTCTTACAAACCCCAGCATCCTGTTGGCTTTCGCACATACAGCTGAAACTTGGTGGTTCCATTTGAGATCCGGGGTGATCAAAACTCCGAGGTCTTTTTGCACAGCTCGCTTACAAATGACTGAGGTGTTGGTAAGATCATCATTGGTCAGGTGGTAACATGACTGCACAGGGTTTAGATTTCGTGTCACCGTAAGAACACCACATTTGGATTGGTTTAGGTTCATACGCCACATTCGACACCACTGGTTGATTCCATCAAGATCGCATTGAAGATGTTTAGCGTCCTCCGTTGTTCCTATGGTACGATAACACTTGGTGTCATCAGCAAACAGTGCTACGGACGATGCAGTGGTCTTTTCAGGTAGGTCGTTCACGTACATAAGAAACAATAAAGGACCAAGAATTGAACCCTGAGGAACACCTGATAGTACTGGTATTGGTCGCGATGTCTTTCCCAGAACGGTGACTTTCTGAAAGCGGTCAGTTAGGTAATTTTGAAGCCAGTTAAACAAGTTTCCACAAACTCCAAAGTTACGTAGTTTTTTTAGTAGAAGCTGATGATCAACCCTGTCGAAGGCTTTAGCAAAATCAAGATAGAGGATGTCAGTTTGGACTCTTTTGTCTAGCGACTCGCCGATCTCATGTAGAACTTGTAGCAATTGTGATGTTGTTGACTTTCCCCTGAGGAATCCAAATTGGAGGTTATACAATTGACATGATACATGGTTGATCAGTTGGTCGTAAATACAACGCTCGAAGACTTTTGATACAATGGGGAGTAAAGATATGGGTCGATAATTTGAGACTTCGTTCTTTTGACCACCTTTAGGAATAGGTATTATATTAGAGACCTTCCATTCCGCTGGGACTCTCCCGGTACTTAAGCTTTTGTTGAAGACATCACTAAGCGATGAGGAAATATAGGGTGCACAGCATCTGAGCAACTTTGCTGGAATTCTGTCTGGACCAGTAGCTTTGTTGTCATCGAGCGAGAGAAGAATGCGTCTAACGTCATCAGGAGAAATGTAGATATCACTAATGCAATCACACGATGCGGTGGTCGAAACTGGATGATCATTATAATCTTCTTGGGAAAGGGGTGGATTAAACATAGAATAGAAGAAGTTATTTAAAAGGTTTGCAACGTCCTGGGGATTTTCAGCTGTGATAGTTCCTTCATCACGCTTCCAGGTCATTTTGCTCGGTACGCTGGATGTATTTGACACGGATTTAAACAACGACCAAAATCTCTTTGTGTTAGATTTCATTAAACTAGGCAAACTCTGGAAGAATTCTTTTCGCTTTCGCGACAGAAGAGATTTACAGGAACGACGAAGGTCTCGAAAGTTTTCCCAGAGGTTGATGCGAGAGCTCTTTTTCGCTTTTCTTCTGGCGGTTTCTTTTTTGTTCAACAGGTGGCGGATTTCATTGTCAAGCCAAGGCGGAGATTTGCGTTTTTTCATAACTTTAGTCGGGATATGACGATGCACAGCATCCATAAAACGATCGCACCAACGTTGCCAGTCCTTGTCGATATCTCCAGGGTTACTATTTAGGTTGAAGTTGAGGGAAAATTTGTCAGGATTATTACTGTCAATTTCATCTGAAACTATTGATGGCGAGAGGTCGATTGATGAAAGAGTTTTGAATAAACTCTCCCAATCTGCCGAACGGTAATCTAGAACAGTACGCGTATCACAGGAAGATAACTTGACAAATACGTTAAATTCAAAAAACAGAAGATGATGGTCGCTGAAGACGTCCATTGATTTAGGTGATATACACGACATATCAGTAACAGATTCAGGAATGTTCGTAAGGATTAGATCAAGAATGTTGTTTAATCTCGTCGGATACGGGTTAACTTGTTCAAGAAAAAAATCGTATATTAGATCCCGAAATTCTACAGAGCTGGCTGAAACAGTCTGGCTGGAGGTAGCATCCGAGTTCCAATTCAATTCAGGAAAATTAAAGTCTCCAGTTATGATTATCTTTTCATAATTTTCAGCGACTTGTAAAAACGACTCAAAAAGACTAAGCCATTCGACAAGATCACAGTTCGGTGGCCTGTAGCAAACGCACAGAAGACATTTCTTTGGGCCTCGAGTTTCAAGTTCAACAGCTACGATTTCCAAGCGATCAGACCAAATCCCCGAAGTAACTCTGTTGTACTCTATTCCTTTACGCAATGCTAACAATACACCGCCCCCACGTTTGTTGGATGGACGATCTTTTCTGATGATGTTGTAATCAGAAGGCAATATTTCATCATTATTCACACTGTCATTAAGCCATGTTTCTGTGACCGATATAACATCCAAGTTTTCAGCGTAAACAAGGTCTTGAAACGATCTTAGGTTGCTTGTAAATGTTCCATCTTCTCGCTTGTTGACGCTTCGGAGACTTTGTGCATTGAATGATAAGAAACGTTGACCTTTCGACAGAGGACCTGGGTTGGTAGCAATATCGCCAGCGAGTAAGATAAGAAGGACGACGTGTAATGACTTTTTCTTGATCTGAAATTGTAAGCCGTAGCGGAGATTGATGGCAAAAGTTGATTTCCTCAACATGTTATCGCGAGTTGAAGTCCATAGAAAGCACAATCTATCAGGTAGTGTAGATAGTTGTGAAGAAATAGAAATATTCTGAGGAATAGTTTTGGTGTTGAGGTGAATAATTTCAGGTTTCGACCTTATTGATAACCAGAAAGTTAAAATAAGAAAAAACAACCATCCAGTTGCTGCATTAAACGTATTTTGACGTGTTTTTAAATTCATTTTGCTAATTTTAGTTAGTTCGACGCTAAACGGCCTTCGTACAACACAAATTTATCCACTGGATAACTATCCGTCGGATAGTAAATTTATCCGCTGGATAACGCTAAACACCGTTTAAGTTAAACGCCTTTCGTACAACCGGCCCCAGAAGTCCAACTCGCGTCGGAACCTTTGAAGTTTATGTCCTCGCGCATGTCGCCTCGCGCATTTGGATTCCTCGCCATCCTACGCCATCCTACGCCATCCTACGCCATCCTGGCAAGTTCCCCCGGCAGTTTGGTCCTTCAAAAGAAGGTTAAAACTGCCGGGGGAACTTGCCAGGACGGCGTAGGATGGCGTAGAATGGCGTCGGATGGCGTAAAATATCGCGCCTGCGCATTGAAGAAATGCGGACAAGTTTTCACTTGAGTTGGACTTCTGGTTGTATTACTATTCTGTGGCAGGGCGGCGTTCAGCTTAGCCTGCGTGCAGACGCCCTATTTCCCGATTACCCGGACACGCAGGCTACGTTCAGCTGGCATACCGTAACTCAAAAGTGATAGTCATGACCGGAAACCGCGAAAAGCTTATGCCCGAATTGCAACAAAACTGTGTTGAACGACATTAGGGGGGGCGGGGTTATGCCCTCCCCTGACCCCCCGGCCACGACGCCACTGTGAAAACTGCCAAATTGTAAACAAAAAGGTTCTTACTTGGTTTGACGAAGGATTGATCCATCTTTGGTATAGGTAGTGCCTTTCCTACGAACGGTGACTGTCGCCGTTTCCAAAGACTTCTTCGATCTATGATGGTTTCTGTTTTTCCAACCTGATTTCGCTGTAATGCGGCAAGTGTCGATTCGAGCAACTTTTTTAAACCTAAAATGCATGATGCAATATAGTTTAGACGCTGGCAGTGTTGCAAATTATTCTGCATTATAGAACGTCCGAAAAAAGGAAAATCTGAGCCCCAGACATGGCTCAAATAGTATAATTAACGCTTACACGCAAAAACGTCCACTGTGTCAGACCTGATGCCATTCTCGTACCCAGGCCCTCGCGCTCCCCCCCCCCCCCCCCACCCACCCCCCTCCCCCCCACCCCCTCGCGAAGGCTCTGGGAAACTCTGGATCTCTGCAAAGGAGGATGTAGCCTGGTACCCTGGCCCAATCAAAGAATATGGGCCAGGTAACCACTAAAGACTTCTGCTTTCCTATTGGTTGAAATTTCGCGCGTTTTTAGTGGCTATGAGTAAAACTGCAATCGTCATAAGGGGATTTAATTTAGCCCTGATGACGTGAGAATGAAATTAGTGGTTACCTGGCCCATATTTATTTTGAAATTGGGCCAGGGTACCAGGCTAAGGAGGATGTTGCGCTCTTCCCAGAATGCTTTGCGACAAAACTCCGGAACTGGAGAAGACAAATATGGCGGAATTTTTGTCGTATATCTTGTTTTTCACCGGCAGAAAAATCAGGAAAACTGTCAGTTGAACATTCGAGGTAGGTCATTCTCGCTCAGAAATTTTTACTCGTTCTTATGTTTCTCTTGCTGTTTTAATTTGGGCTGATGTTTATTAGTCCTTATAAACATTTTCATGTTTGAATGGAAAATGGCAAAAGTAACCCCAATCTTCAAGAGCGGCAAGAAAAATTTACCTGAAAATTACAGACCTATATCTGTTTTACATATCCTAAGCAAAATTATGGAACGTATTTTATACAACCAACTCTATGAATATCTTTCTGAAAATAATCTTTTATCAGAGAAACAATTTGGCTTTCGAAAGCATCATTCTACTGCTACTGCCCTACTTGACTGCACAAATAGTTGGTATCTAAATATGGATAGAAAAATGTTTAACCTCGTTTGAAAGCATTTGATACTGTGGACCATAAAATTCTCCTACAAAAAATGGAACTCTATGGTATCAAAGGCGATGCTCTAACATTATTAACGTCATATTTATCAGATCGCAACCAAAAATGTCAAGTAAATGGATATGTTTCATCTGAACGAGATATAATATGTGGTGTACCTCAAGGATCTATCTTAGGACCTTTGTTCTTTTTGATTTACATAAATGACCTCCCTAAATGCCTTAACAAAACTGAAGCTCGATTATTTGCTGATGATACAAATATAACAGCAGCTGGGAAAACAATAAATGAAATTGAAAATGTCGTAAACTCGGATCTAGAAAACCTTCGAAATTGCGAACAAACTAAACCTAAATGTAACTAAAACTGAATTCATATTAATTGGTTCTAATAAAATGTTGAAAACAGTATCAAATTGTCAGCCAAATATTTCTATTGATGGTAAAGCAGTCAAACAAGTAACTGAAAGTAAAACATTGGGCATAGTTGTCGACGAAAATTTGAACTGGAAAAATAACACTGACATGTCTGTAAAAAAATAACATCAGGTCTAGGTGCTCTTCGGCGCCTAAAAGAATTTGTTGATCTGAAAACCCTTCTATCAATATATAATGCTATAATACAACCTTACTTTGATTATTGCTGTGAAGTTTGGAATGTGCTAGGAGAAACTCAATCCACACGTCTACAAAAGCTTCATAACAGAGCTGCTCGCATTATAACAAATATGCCCAATGAAGTACAGCAAGATACTATATTAAGTGAATTAAATTGGGAACCACTAAAATCACAAAGAATGAAAGCAAAAGCCAAAATGATGTACAAAATATTAAACAACATGGGTCCAGAATGCCTACAAAATCAATTCACTTTCAGAGAAGAAGTCCTAAATCACAATCTTCGAAACAGTGACCTTAATGTTTGTTTGCCAAAACCGAGAACAAATAACATGAAGAAAACTGAGTTTTCTATATGATGGGGGCTCGATATGGAACTCCCTGTCAGTAGAAACTAAAAATAGCAAGTCTCTCAACCAATTCAAACGAAACATTGCTGCTTCTGCTCTAAGTAACTAAACTGTAACATTTATCTCTATATTAAACCATGGGTAATATAATAGATTATAATTATAAATTATCTAATTATATTATCCATGATTATACTTAACTATGTTCTGAAAATTTGTAATCTAGACATTTATGTAAATCTTTGTAGATATTCTATTTTGTATGTAATTTAGCGTAATACCTGTATCTCAAACACGCCCACTGTGGAAACCAGCATCTGCTGACGGTGTTAGCGTGGTTAAATAAAGATTATCTATCTATCTATCTATCTTTCAAAAAAAATGGTGCTATTTAGGTCATTTTCAAACTTGTCGCTACATGTGTCTTTGTTTACGTTTTTTGACTATTTCCAGAACAGGAAAGTGACATATATTTAAATATTTTAAAAAAGGAATAGTAAAGAAATACAAATTTTCTATTGTACCTCATTGTACCTCTACTATTTTTCACGATATTTATCTTTGTATTCGTGCGTAAAACACGGTTCAGATTCGTTTTTTGACTTTTGTTGTCTTCCTGTGTGGGCTGAGGAAGACCAGTGAGGAAGACATCGTTATTAGTAATGTAGTAAAACGATTCAAAGCTTGTCCAAAACAACGTTTCCTTTTTTATTCATTACCGTTTTATTGTGGCTATTGTGCGAAAGCACCTAAGGTCATTTTCTGTCATTTGTGTCATTTATAATATATTACATTTAAAGCGATATTCCTAGATAAATCACGACAAAAAGCGACGATACGAGTCAACATTGTATCCACCATAGATACCACATTAACTGGTGCTAAAGCAGATGCGGCCACAGACATATTAGTTTCCACTATAAAATCCCAAATCAGTAACATTTTCTCGTCCTTTTCATCTATAACTTCGTTAGGATCTGTCTTTTGATAAAAAAAAACATTCATCCACCGAAACTTGCACACTTCGAATTATCAAACTTCGCCGAAGCAGAAAGAACTAAAAATTAATGGTATATGAAATCTTACCTCGAAGTATGCGCTTGAAATAACCTTTATAATACATGGAGATCTTACATTATCAGGCTTCTTCAACAACCTAGTACAGACTAGCAAATCCATGAAACTAAAATGACCATAAAGCAACTGTAGCCGAAAAAAACGGTAAACTAGAAATACATGAACGCAATAACCCCTCGCCCGCTTTTGCATGAATTTTTGTAAATACCTCCTGATATTCCCCTTGCGCTCTTTTTTATTGGGGGACTGGAAATAGCCACTCCTGTTGATTAAAATATAGTTTTAATTTAGTAGAATATTTGAAATAAAAAAAACTGCAGTTTTAATAAATCTATTTTTTGAAGGAAAAAGTAACGAGGAACAAAGAAAAATTTAAGGATGATATTTCGTGAAAAATATTGAGATAAAGGAAATTGCACGTCGCTTCCAAGGTTTGAACTCGACCATATTACCATATTACATAAGTCGACTATGTTAACCACCAGACTACCGAGGCAGGCGGCAAGATTTTGTCAAAATATTAGGGTTATATTGTACACTTCTTTCTCTCCATGTTTACAAAAAACATCGCTACAGCATCTGAAAAAATTTTTGCCTGCCACGGCAATATTCTTTTATGACATTTCAAAGCGCTGAAATTGTTTTCACCTACATGTTAATAAATATTTCAACGCATTTGTACGTTTTACAGAAGAAAAAATGCTCCTTTTCCGATTTTTATGCCAAATTATGGACAAGCTTCGTTAGTCACAAGTGGTTTTGACAATAAGAAAACTATTTGAAAAACGATATTAAGACGACAGCCACAGATAAAATTTTAAGGACACACAAAAGAGAAAACAAAATTAACAGTTTTGCTACTAAATGTTCGTGATTACTGAGAGCGGCTGCTCTATATTTTTACCGTAAACTTAACCCGTTTCGCCGGAATTTATTTCTTCGTCGGTTTTCAAGTTTCACTCTTGCTTTCTCCTCCTTTTGAGTTTCGGTTTGACAGGTTTCCTTCTACTCAAGACGTTGTTTTGCTTTATACGTAGACGTTGATTTGTTTCTATTCTTTCAAAAGTGATATACGTTTCCCAAAAACTCCTTTCTCAAGTCTTTTTGTCAAGAATAAATTATGTTGTTAGTTCAAATCTTTTTGTCAAGAACTATATTGTCCCCAGTGCCCCACAATCTTAACCGCGCATGGTCCGTCCACACATATATACAAATAAATAAATAAATATTCAGATCACAGAAATTCGTTCGCATATCACGTTTGTCCACGCGTGTAAAATGGCTCCACGCGTGTCGAGATTAGCACCCTCACCGGGCTCCGGGCCTTCGGCCCGTCGCCCGGCTCGGGGACTAGGCACAGTGAAATCACATTTATTTGAAAAATCACAACAGTGTAAATAAATAAAGTTAGATTCAAAAAACACGTCTGCTTGCCATCCCTGTTCACACAACGCCTCCATCTTTGGAAATGATCATCCTTCGCGCGAGCGTTTGATAACATACTTTTGTCGCAAAACATTCTGGGAAGAGCGCAACATCCTCCTTTGATCTCTGCGTCGGAATCCGACGCAGTGACGTCAGGCGCATTCCAAGGCAAACATTCCAAACTCTCGTGCCCAGATTCATGGTATAAACGGCTTGTCATTTCCCCTCCTTTCAACTTAATCTCATGTATAAATCTCGTGTAAATCGTGTCGTATCCATCATGAATCGCAAGGTAAACGAAGCCATGCGTTTGGAAAGAATGGGACAATCTAGTTTAGTGTTAAAGAGAGAACAGAAAGATGCCATAACAGGTGTTTCTTGGCGCCAAAATATATTTTGTCGATGTGTTTCCACTGTTTGTTCCTATTAAGAATGTATGTTGGCTTGGTTAAAAGTGCTGGACACCGTAAAAATCCTGTTCAGATTGGTGCTCGTGCCCGGCAATTCTTTTCAGTAGAGAACTTTATTGCCAGTAGCAGTGGATCATGGGTAATTAGGACAAATTTGACTTGGCCCAAAACTGCACAAGTCAAGTAATCTATCATGGTCTTATCGTGCTCTCAGAGGCTTTTCAGACAGGAAGAAATTAAAAGGAGGGGGACGTGAAAGACCTCTGACAGTTGATTGAAACTAATAACTATAGGGTCAGAACCGGTAAAGCCCAACTAGGTCTTTTCTGATTGCCATAAGTAACACCTGTAACAAGTTTTTATAATTTTATTTTAGCGCCTTGGCTTTTAGGCCTATGAGTTTTATCCTTCATATTTTTCATAACAATCTTTCTCCTCCATTTTTGTAGTCTGCGAAGCAGACTGCCCTTCAATCGCTCCACCCTGGCGCTTCCCTTTTTTTCGTTGCAACATAATTCAAGTGTTATGCTGTTGTATTACATATAGATCAAGTTGTTTTTTTAGATTAATAACAGTGTGTATATAACAGCTACGGAGGAATTTATTTTTGCAACCATGCAACTTCGATTACAAGATTCAGTTTTCCCACTGCTAATTCTAAATTACATCATTTCACATCAGTATAGTTATTGATATGAACGAACGAACGAACGAACGAACGAACGAACGAACGAACGAACGAACGAACGAACGAACGAACGAACGAACGAACGAACGAACGAACGAACGAACGAACGAACGAACGAACGAACGAATGAATGAATGAATAACTTTATTTAAGTGTCAATGTACAGTATATTTGGCTATATTACAGCTAATTGGGAACACTATTTATTACAAGTTTTAAACTAAAATCGGATTTATACTACTATATCAAAATTTCTCTATGTTTACAATAATTTACCTATTAAAACTATTAAGAATATTTCTTAAAATACACCTATATACAATATGATAAATAAAAAAATAAATAGATCAATAAATAAAATAACAATAAAAATTAAGTTGAACATAAAATACAATTTCTGCAATTAGTATCAAGAAAGTTTTCTAAGTCCTGTTTTCTAATATTCCTTTTAAAAGATTCTCAGCTAGGTTTCTCTTTATCTTCTTTGGTTAATTTAGACCATATATAAAGGCCATAATATCTTAAAGAGTAAATTTTTCATGATGTCTTACACTGCTAAAGTCAACCGAAAAATTTCGGCCGACTCGAGCGGGATTTGAACTCGCACCTTCGGGATTCCGGTCCGCCGCTCTACCTGTTGAGCTATCGAGCCGCACAGGGATTGGAGGCAAGTTCTTTCCAACTTAAGTGCACGAGATATTCTCGCGACAACTTAACGCTTATCCGTGAGGACGTGCAGTGTTTCAATTCTATTACAGAATCATCCTCAGAAACATGAGAAAATTTTTCATGATGTCTTACACTGCTAAAGTCAACCGAAAAATTTCGGCCGACTCGAGCGGGATTTGAACTCGCACCTTCGGGATTCCGGTCCGCCGCTCTACCTGTTGAGCTATCGAGCCGCACAGGGATTGGAGGCAAGTTCTTTCCAACTTAAGTGCACGTGATATTCTCGCGACAACTTAACGCTTATCCGTGAGGACGTGCAGTGTTTCAATTCTATTACAGAATCATCCTCAGAAACATGAGAAAATTTTTCATGATGTCTTACACTGCTAAAGTCAACCGAAAAATTTTTGATGATTCTGTAATAGAATTGAAACACTGCACGTCCTCACGGATAAGCGTTAAGTTGTCGCGAGAATATCTCGTGCACTTAAGTTGGAAAGAACTTGCCTCCAATCCCTGTGCGGCTCGATAGCTCAACAGGTAGAGCGGCGGACCGGAATCCCGAAGGTGCGAGTTCAAATCCCGCTCGAGTCGGCCGAAATTTTTCGGTTGACTTTAGCAGTGTAAGACATCATGAAAAATTTTCTCATGTTTCTGAGGATGATTCTGTAATCTTAAAGAGTGTTTATCGTATTTTACTGTACTGTACATGTATCGCGGTATGTTAAAATCTGCATTTCGCAGTTTGTAGGATTAATATTTTTTATGAAGATTTCATTTAAGTGAACAGGACTTAAATTGTTCTTAATTTTGTACATTAATATTGCTGTATCTTGAAGTCTTCTTAGCTGCTGGTACGTAATAGTTGAGTCAGTTATATTATATACTGCTCTGAGGGCTCGCTCTTGAATTCGCTCTAACTTAATTTCTTTTATCTGAAGCCCGACAGAAGTGCCACACCAAGTAACAATACGTAAGATGCGGTAAGATTGCAGACTTGTAAAGTCATAGCTTTGCAGATGTTGGAATTAACTTCCGTAAGCGTAATATCACCCCAACTTTCCTGCTTCTCTTTCTACACACAGTAGTGACATGTTTATTAAAATCAAGACTTTCATCAAGGTTTACTCCCAGTACTTTAAGATCTTCTCTGTTAGGTATTTGGTAACCGTCAATATACTAAGAGACACATCAATATCATTATCATTTGTTCGCTTTGGTTTTAATGTTATCGTCTGAAATTTTTCAGGATTCGCTCTTAAAAAGTTTTCTTCGTACTAGTTGACGCTGTTACCAATCATTAACTAAATCATCTTTTACTCTTCGAATTTCTTTACCCATGCATGGTGTAAAGTTGATGGTCGTCAGCATATAGATACAAATGTGGATTTTTCATCTGTAATGGCATATCATTTTGAAACATGTTCCACAATAACGGACCTAACGACGACCCCTGTGGACATCCTCGCTTAATAATATCTTTCCATTCACTTGTTGTATTGCTAAGTCTAACTCTATTTTTTCTATTATTGAAAAAAGAGCGAATCAGCTTTAGGGAATCATCGTTGAACCCATAACTTTTAAGTTTTTGGATCATAAGTTTTGGATGAAGAGAGTCATATGCCTTATACTCATATCGGTATAGACAATACTGCTACATATTCTTTTTTGTCCAACGCTTGTTTCCATTCCTCTGTTAGTCCAAGTAACGTTTATTCACAACTGCATGTGAGCTTTCCTGTAAGATGTTATTTTATAATATAATATTCTGTCATAATATTCTGTGATTTGTCGGGCTAAAAGAGATTCAAATACTTTATCAATTACTATCAATAATATAGTAATTGGTCTATGATTATTTCGCTCACTTCTACCATCTTTTTTAAATACTGGGACCCATTCTCCCATTTTCCACATTTTGGCCAATTTCCTTGTTTTATATACAATTATTATAGAGTGATGTCAATGATTGAGATATTCCTTCCGCAGTCATACTTAGGATCTTAGGTGAGATATAGAGTCCCATCCAGTTGCTTTCCTCTTGTCTAAATTCTTTAATTGATTTTGAACTTCAGAAACTTCAAATTGTTTAAAGTGAAGTCTGCTTTATAATTTTCTCTAGCTTCACTTATGATGCGATGGCTTGGGTGATCTTCGAAGTCACATTCTTGCAGGTTGATTACACTGTTCCCACCAATATCATTTGCCACAGTGGAGAAATTACTTGCCAATTCTTCGGCTACTTTTGCTTGATCTGTTTCTGTTTTTCCATTAATGTTTATGTTTATATTACCATCTGCTTTAACTTTGTCACTAAGGAACGGCTTAAATGTTTTGAAAAATTCTTTCGGGTTTAGCTTTAGCTCATCAGCTTTTGTCTTCCAGTACGTTTTAATAGCTTAATTTTCTCCTATCATTCGTTGCAATATTTCTCCACTTTCTTTTTAACTCCCAATTTTCGGGTGTACGATGCTTGGCGTATATCTGTGTGTTTTTCTTTTCATTCTTATAGCTTTTTTCCATACCGAGTTCATGTATGGGACATCTTTCTCTCTTACCCTCATTTTTCCTAGTGGTATATGATCTTGTATTATTTGTTCAAACATCGTTTTCCAGTGTAAGTATTTATCGTCAATTTTGTCAAAACATCTCATCTTCGTTAAGCCGATTCAGATTAGTGTTCTTATCACTTCGAAAGGAAACAAAAGAATATATCAGTATACATTATCTTTACCGTGAAAGTGTGAAACGATAAAGTCGATTTTATAATAGACAATTAATTTTAGACCCCATCCACACATACGTTTTCCTAGCGTTTTTATATTGTTCACGTAATGAGACCATTGTTTTCTGCTCCCCTGAGTACCGAGAACAATATAAAAACGCTGTGAAAGCGCATACGTGTGGACATGGCCTTAGCATTAATCGTTACATTGCATTGTGTCTCTCGCTAATGGTTTTATCACTGCTATAGGGGCCCTCTATTGCTTTATCACTGGCATTGGGCCCCTTTATGGCTTTATCACTGCTATGGGGGACATGGGGGACATGGGGGACAGGGGGACATGGGGGACATGGGGACCCTTTATGGCTTTATGACCAGCACCGCTATAGTACTATCCATCGCCGCACTGGGATTATTTGATTCTCTATTATTAACGTACAGAAGGACTTGACTGCATGGGATTCGATTTCGAACCCACAATTACCTTGGGGAGTGGGCCCGTAAATATTTTTTGAGCAGGGACCCAAAATTTCTCTCGGCGACCCTGATCGTTTAATTCGTCTTCAACCTTCTATATACTTAGTCTATAAATTCCAACAAATAAAGTATCATTATTGCCTAATTTCGTCTCAATTGCTTGTAATTCGCATGTTTTATACTTTTTCGGGAGCTTTATTTGCTTGGAGGAAAGCGTTGATGAAAAATAAGCAATTAGTCCTCCGCCACCTTTTACACGATCTCGACGATAAAGATGGTAGCCCCGTAGTTTAAACTGACTATTTGGGCTCTCTCCTCCGCAGAGGTTCTTTCGGAGATCGGCTATGTCAGGGATCGTTGGAGATGCGTCGAAATCGTCAGCTGGACATAAGGAGTGCGGGCGGATAGACTAGTTTTGCCTGCACTACTTATGTCCAGCTGACGCCTCCGAGCGGAGGAGAGAGCTATTTGGGTAGGATTCGTCTATTTTTGTTTTGGAGATGAAGATAAAACTTGATTTGATTTCATTGTTAAGAGTTTTCAATTCGTCAAATTTATTCTGCAAGCTATTAATATTCAGGTGAATAATCAAAGCTTTATTAGGTTGACGTTTTCTCTCAATAAGAATTGTTCTAAACCCGCTTTGTTTTCATTGCGGCTCGGCGAAGCATTAAATTCATTGTCTTCCAGCGCTATAGTTGTATTGTACTATTCCATAGTTGTATTATTCAGGTCTCGATTTGCAAATTGTAGTGGGAACACGAGCCCGCAGGGCGAGTGTTTCCACGCTATTTCGAGTTCTCCCAAACTTCCACAAGTGTTTCTATAACTCTACGGGAACACGGAGAAAATGTTTTCTATTTCCTTTATAAAACAACCTGTCGAAAATAAGTATAGAACGTAAAAATAATCACTGCATCAAAGCGTAAATTCCCCTTATTCTTCATAATATTCCAGTATGATGGCGTACTGGATGGCGTATAGTGGCGTATCCTCATAGAAGAGAATGCGTGCTCTGTCACATGACAGGTGTCCAAATTAATTTTTTTTCCCTTATAGAGCCACCATTTTGAATTTTGCAAGGGGTGGGATATATATACAACAATGATCGCCTCTCAAAATAAAGAATTGGAGGACGTTTCATAGGGATAAATTGGATTCATGCATGACAACAAATCAGCCACATACACATTAGCATAAAATAAAACAATTTTCAAGACACTTGCTTTATTAAACGTACTAAAAACTATAAGTTCAAACTTATACTTCGATCAATTCACCACAATTACAAAAAGCAAAAAAAAGGCTCATGCTAAACTTGAAATTAAAAAAAATGAAAATAATAAAATACGTATAAATGGAAACTAGGAGGAAATTTTAAGAAAAACACGGATTTAATATGTCAATATAAATAGATGTCGAAAAGACTGATGTATAAAAAGCATGACAGGTGCATAAACATATTTTATATTTCAAAAATCACAAGCCAGAAATCCCTATTAGATTGAATAAAAAAGAACAAAACACTTACTGTCTCCTGGATTAATCCTCCACATTCAGTATAAATCACACACAGATTGGCCAGTGGGAATCATTCAAATATAACGTAAAACAGTAAAAACACTATTCGACAAAAAGACTGTTCATATTAAAAGGCCGCTATCGTCGTTGCATGTCTACGTCCAGAGTTTGATGTTCGAAATGTTTTGGCGAAGGATATTGCACTTAACATGCCTTTATCTTTATAAAATTCACTAATCCAGTAACTTTCCCGGTGCGAAAAACAAAGAAATTCAGTGCTAAAATACATCCATCGTTCACTCCACAACATCACCAACCGCAGCCGTGTTAAGAACTGTTAAAAAGTCCTGGGGCGAGTTCCCTTTGCCCTTATAAATCCGCCATTTTGCGGCGTCAAATTTTTGACTGACGAGAGATAGGAGCACGCATTCTAGGTATATTATTTCTATGCGTATCCTACACCATAATTATGGCATATTGAATGGCGTGGACCTTGCCGTGTTTCCATAAAGTTATAGAAACACGGCGCGCTTGTTTTCAAAATGTTATTTTATAAATAGTAATGCAAGCTTCTCGATTCACTGGCGACACATTCTTCAACACTGATCAATCCTCTTCCTCCTTCTTTTCGCTTGATGTATATCCTTTGTACGTTTGATTTCGGATGGACAGCGTGGTATTTATCGATAATTTTTCGGGTTTGCCCGTCTAATTCCCGGGTCTCATTCTTTGTCCACCCAATGAATGCTGCACTGTAACGTACAACCGCCACCGCCAATGAGTTGATTGCCAAGAATAGATTCCGACCGTTAAGCTTGCTTTTTAGGAGAAGCCTTGGTCTCTTTAAGTAGACATTTTTGACTTTAGCTTTCATTTCATTTCATTTCATTTCATTTCATTTCATTTCATTTCATTTCATTTCATTTCATTTCATTTCAGAACACATAATGGTATCAATCTCCAACACACCTAGATATTTATATCCTTCGCAATCAGGCTCCGTCAATTTCTCTCCGTCCGGGAGTTTGATACCTCGGCTTTCCACTCCTCTTCCCTTCTTCAATATGATACTACTGCACATTTGGATTTCCCAAACTCCATACCAATGTCACTGCTACATTGTCGAACAGTCTGTATCAGTGAGTCAATTTCCTTGTCATTTTTAGCGAAGAGTTTAAGGTCATCCATAAATAGCATGTGATATTCATCATTGCATGGGCCATCCTTATCCAGTTTATATCCCACTTCTGTCTCGCGTAGCACATGTGTCAAAGGTATTAGCGCGATCACAAACAACAATGGTGAAAAGGAGTCTCCTTGGAAGATCCCTCTCCTAATGTTCACTGAGCCTAGAAACTCTCCATCAGAGTACAAGTTGGTTCTGCATTTGGTCATACTTCTGGACATCAGGTCAACCATATTGTCAGCTACCCCTAGCATTTTCAGTGTTGTAATTAGTAGTAGTAGTAGTAGTAGTAGTAGTAGTAGTAGTAGTAGTAGTAGTAGTAGTAGTAGTAGTAGTAGTAGTGGTAGTAGTGGTAGTAGTGGTAGTAGTGGTAGTAGTGGTAGTAGTGGTAGTAGTGGTAGTAGTGGTAGTAGTGGTAGTAGTGGTAGTAGTGGTAGTAGTGGTAGTAGTGGTAGTAGTGGTAGTAGTGGTAGTAGTGGTAGTAGTGGTAGTAGTGGTAGTAGTGGTAGTAGTGGTAGTAGTGGTAGTAGTGGTAGTAGTGGTAGTAGTGGTAGTAGTGGTAGTAGTGGTAGTAGTGGTAGTAGTGGTAGTAGTGGTAGTAGTGGTAGTAGTGGTAGTAGTGGTAGTAGTGGTAGTAGTGGTAGTAGTGGTAGTAGTGGTAGTAGTGGTAGTAGTGGTAGTAGTGGTAGTAGTGGTAGTAGTGGTAGTAGTGGTAGTAGTGGTAGTAGTGGTAGTAGTGGTAGTAGTGGTAGTAGTGGTAGTAGTGGTAGTAGTGGTAGTAGTGGTAGTAGTGGTAGTAGTGGTAGTAGTGGTAGTAGTGGTAGTAGTGGTAGTAGTGGTAGTAGTGGTAGTAGTGGTAGTAGTGGTAGTAGTGGTAGTAGTGGTAGTAGTGGTAGTAGTGGTAGTAGTGGTAGTAGTGGTAGTAGTGGTAGTAGTGGTAGTAGTGGTAGTAGTGGTAGTAGTGGTAGTAGTAGTAGTGGTAGTAGTGGTAGTAGTGGTAGTAGTGGTAGTAGTGGTAGTAGTGGTAGTAGTGGTAGTAGTGGTAGTAGTGGTAGTAGTGGTAGTAGTGGTAGTAGTGGTAGTAGTGGTAGTAGTGGTAGTAGTGGTAGTAGTGGTAGTAGTGGTAGTAGTGGTAGTAGTGGTAGTAGTGGTAGTAGTGGTAGTAGTGGTAGTAGTGGTAGTAGTGGTAGTAGTGGTAGTAGTGGTAGTAGTGGTAGTAGTGGTAGTAGTAGTGGTAGTAGTAGCGGTAGTAGTAGCGGTAGTAGTAGCGGTAGTAGTGGTAGCGGTAGTAGTGGTAGCGGTAGTAGTGGTAGCGGTAGTAGTGGTAGCGGTAGTAGTGGTAGCGGTAGTAGTGGTAGTAGTAGTGGTAGTAGTAGTGGTAGTAGTAGTGGTAGTAGTAGTGGTAGTAGTAGTGGTAGTAGTAGTGGTAGTAGTAGTGGTAGTAGTAGTGGTAGTAGTAGTGGTAGTAGTAGTGGTAGTAGTAGTGGTAGTAGTAGTGGTAGTAGTAGTGGTAGTAGTAGTGGTAGTAGTAGTGGTAGTAGTAGTGGTAGTAGTAGTGGTAGTAGTAGTGGTAGTAGTAGTGGTAGTAGTAGTGGTAGTAGTAGTGGTAGTAGTAGTGGTAGTAGTAGTGGTAGTAGTAGTGGTAGTAGTAGTGGTAGTAGTAGTGGTAGTAGTAGTGGTAGTAGTAGTGGTAGTAGTAGTAGTAGTAGTAGTAGTAGTAGTAGTAGTAGTAGTAGTATTATAGGCAATCATATGATAGCGAGTACAATTAAGGATTTACACTACAAGTGATATTTGAACATTTTGCCAAAATTGCACGAGCCGTTGGGCGAGTGCAATTTGGCATAATTTTCAAATATCACGAGTCATGTGATTACTCATTTATTGTATGCATGACAAAATTACGACCCGTACGCTTCGTAACTCACTCACGCCTTTAAAAATATCCTGTATCATTACTTGACAAGAAACATTTTCACTCGGGGTGTTCTCTGTACTCAATTCAAATATTTACATGGAATTTCTAACCAAGGTTAGGGGAAGGTGTTGGGTTAGGTTATCTAAACCAATCCGGAAGCCTTCTTAGTATAGCTAGGTGATGACCCCAGAATCTATGACGCACAATATGACGCACTTGAATTTCTACAAAGTGTTTTTCTTGCATTGTCTGTTTGACAGACAGACAGACAGACAGACAGACAGACAGACAGACAGACAGACAGACAGACAGACAGACAGACAGACAGACAGACAGACAGACAGACAGACAGACAGACAGACAGACAGACAGACAGACAGACAGACAGACAGACAGACAGACAGACAGACAGACAGACAGACAGACAGACAGACAGACAGTCATGTTCCTATTCTCTGGTTGTATCAAGCAGCACATCACTGATCAATCATATAAGCAACTCCTTGGAGAATCCATCAGCACTTTAGCCAAAGGCAAAGCTGGTTTAAAAGAAAGCACTCGAGCAGGAAACATCAATTAAATCCTAAGAAAGATGCCTCGTTGGAAGGATTTTGGAACCGCCGAACCGGGGATGTTGTGTCAACAAATGTTTACCCAAGACTTCCAAATCTGTAAAATTAAAAAAAAATTCCAGAATATACGAGAGAACACAAAGGAGGTTTGTTCATGAAGACAGAATGGACGAATTGCAAAAGACACGGAGATATGCATCGTATGTTTACAGCAGTACCACTATTCAATACCTTGAAGGAAGCTTGAGCTAAAGAGAGATACAAGAAACAAACGCCACAGTATATTAAATATACTGTTTACTGAATAACGGTTTGCTGTTTAATCCAACAACTACAGAACCCAAGTAATAAGCACTAAATAATGCAAAAAATATAAGCATGTTGAACTGTTTGCATGTGTAGATTTCATGTAGGTGTCGTATTGCATTTGGAGACCTGCGTTACGGCGTTTTAAAACATGTTTAAAGATTTTCTGTTTGTCCCATTTAAATAAATTTTATATCGAAATGATTGTTTAAATCTACCGAATCTATCACTATAGGTTTTGTCTGTTGTTATTCGGAGAAACGGGCTTGCTTACTTGCTGATGCAAAATTCACAGATGTGAGCAAACGCTAAATGCACGTTTGTACTTCATATAAGACCATATATAGAAGACCTCGTTTGATTTATTTTTAATTTTAATACTCGCATATCGAGAATTAAAGACACCTAACCATACAATTAAAATAGATTTCGGAGTCTCATTACGGTTCTACATGCATAACTACATTGCATAACTACATTGCATCTGAAAATGTTGTACTTTTTAACAAACGCTTAATATGTGCTGCCCTGTTTCGTGCATAGGCTACGCCAAGGTGGTAGCATTGCTATCAGTAACCCGAGTGAACGCGTAGGCACGCGTCTTTCTTGTTTCATTTCATTTCGATCAACTTGCTGCTCTTCGCTCTCCTGTCAAAGGTAATTGCTATTCCTGTATCACTTTGTACGCATTTCACCCTATCACCTCCTATATTCTCCTCTTCTCTACTTTCACCACCCCCAAATCGCTCAATCTTCAAAATGAACGGGCTCATTTCTTACTGCCTGGGAGCCCGGTCGGTGGCCATATGTCCGCTTTGTGGACCTATATTTTATAAATGCACGAAGCCCATGGAATAAGTGCGAGCTAGCCGGGGTGATTTGCAGTTTCATGCAACAGAGGAGGCCTTGGTTAACTATTTAATCTCAAGTACTTAAAAAATACGCCAGTTGTCACTGAATTGTACACTGGATTGCTTCAACACAACAGGTAAACTTACATGACGTCCTTTATATGCATTTAGTTCATTTATGCATACGTCGATTCGTTTTGATGTGCCACGGTTGTTATATAATTATATAGATTAGTGATAGCTTGCATATTAAGTGACCAACTGTATTGCTCTACAAATAAGTCAGTCTAGAATACTTTTTTTGTCACGGATATCATCTACATCGTGAATGAACTAAGTGGTTTGCGGTCTCAGTAATTAAACTATCCAGCGATCGTCCAGGTTGGCTGGATCGCTGTGTGAACGATCGCTGTGGGTCGTTAGTGATCGCTAAGATCGTTTTCGTATGATCACTCATGTTCACATTCGTTGCTGTCTGCCGATGTTTAATATGCGTTTGCAGCCTGTCTTAATCTACCGGACGGAGGATTTTTTCGTTCTGCTTAAATTTGGTTTCGGCCGAATGCGCATCCAATCCAAATTTTTCGCCGATTACTTTCCAGGAATTCGTCTTCCTATACTGTTCTTTGTAATCCTTTCAATATTTATTTGAATACAAGCATTTATACTTACGAGTTTCTTTCATAAATTTTTCGGTATCCGCCATTTTCGAACCTCATCCTGAACTTAATATGTAAATAGACGCGCCACGTTGCAATAGCAACGCGGACGAAAGCAGTGCACTGTAGACTTGTTTTCGATCGCGCGATTGTGTTTCCAAATGATCCTATCTGAGGAGAATGTAGGCAATCAACACTTGGGCAGTATCATTATTACGATACTCATCGCTTTTTGTGAACTGGACAAGAAGTGAACTGAGAGAGATGGATAGAAATGACAAGGAAAATGATGACAATGAATAGAGCTCTCCACACAAGGGACAGTGTGTGTCACTTGTACTGCCAAGGAAAGAAGGAGGACGAGGACTAATTGGAGATGAAGACTGTGTCGACTTGCCAGTTCTGGCGCTAATAAAGTATATAAGTCAGAGCGAGGATAGATTGATAGTAGCAACTAGAGGAAATGAGATGGCAGAACGAGATAATGATGAAGAGTTCAAGAAAAGAAAAAGAGAAGAAAGGAAAGAGGAAAACCACTGCATGGACAACATCTATAGGCAGACAGAAAATATTAGCAGTGAAGGCTCGTGATTTTGGCTAAAGGATGAAAAGATGAAGAAAGAGACAGAAGGATTACTGATTGCTGCACAAGACCAGGCACTTAGGATCAATGTGATCAAAACGCGAATAGATAAAAGCCATGGCGACAGTAAATGCAGAATGTGCAAGGAAGCAGATGAAACAGTTGCCCATGTAATATGCCAGTGTAAAAAGTTGGCTCAAAAAGAATATAAAAGAAGCCACGATAATGTGGCAAGAGCCTTACATTGGGAACTGTGTAAGAAAAATCAGTGACACCATAAATTGACGTGCCGTATGGGCATGAACCAGAGAGCGTAATGGAAAACGACAAGCGCAAGATCTTGTGGGATTTTACAGTTCAAACTGATCACATTATCCAGGCAAGGGGACCTGATATTGTTGTAATAAACAAACAAGCGAGAACATGCTAATTGACGTACAGTAGCTTGCCCTGCGGATCGCAAAGTGGCAGAAAAAGAGGACGAAATGATCGAGAAATACAGGGACTTAGCTAGAGAAGTTGCCAAGTTATGGAATGTGAAAGTTAAAATAATCCCTGTGGTAATTGGAGCATTAGGAACAGTCCCAAAAGATTTGGAAGATTGGATAAAGGAGATGGGAATATCAATAAAGACTGCACAATTTCAGATCGACGTATTACTAGGGACGGCGAGAATTCTGAGGAAAGTGCTTGAAATCTGAGGTTGCTTGGTGCAACTTGATGTTCAAGTTAATATCCAGTATACTTTGTACATTGTGCGTTATGTCAATAATAATAATAATAATAATAATAACAACAACAACAACAACAACAACAACAACAACAACAACAACAACAACAACAACAACAACAACAACAACAACAACAACAACAACAACAACAACAACAACAACAACAACAACAACAACAACAACCACAACAATAACAATAATAATAATAATAATAATATATACTTAATGTCTGCTTCCGAGGGAAACAGTTTTGTTTAGTTTTGTCGAGGGAAACATCGAGACTCGAGGGAAAACAAAACTAATTGTTATATACCAAAGACTTTCATTTGCAAAAGATGAAATGCTATTGGTCAAATCATGGTCACGTGTTGTTCAACAAACTCAATGTTTCTTTCTGCCGAGGGAAACATTGCACTGTTTCCCTCTGACGTCAGCTTTAATCATGTGTTGTTCACGTGAATACACAATGATTATTGCATCAGATAAGGAACTTTGGACTTTTGGGAACATTTTGAAAACAAGAGCTGTTTCAAGCTTGTTTGGTACGAAATAGCCCATTTTCCAAAGGAAAGAATATCTATACATATCTTCAAAGAAGGTCTGAAGAAAACCTGGATAGATTTAAAGCTGTTCTTTATACTTGTTGAGTCTGGTGTATTTGTTTAGTTGAATTGAAATTATGAAGACAAAGTCAAAGTGTTTTGGTAAGTCTTTTTGCCTTTTGCAAGTTTCACGTCAACTTGGTATTTTGTATTTTAAAAGTCTTTGGTATATAACAAAATGCCTGTTGACTTTTGCCTCGAGAAACATCGAGTTTTACAGTCCCTCAGGCTTCAATGTCACCCTTGGGCTAAAGCCCTCGGGTGACATTGAAGCCTTTGGGTCCGTAAAACTCGATGTTTCCCTCGGCACCAGTCAACAAGTGTATAGTAATACTCTTTCCCGAGGGAGTGTACATTAAGTGCTTTGTTATATAGCTTGAGTTTCACTGAATAATTTCGACGTTTATCAAGGTGAAAGTACACAAAAGAAGAGACAAACTGAAAGACTTACCAAAATATTCCACCTGTCTCCGTAATTTCACTTCAAACAAATACGAGTCTCAGAACAAAAGAACAGCAATACAATCTTAATACTTGCTTAGAAGACCTCTAGATATTTTTTTTTTTACCAAACAAGGTTTTGTTTATAGGATACCGTGAAGCATTCAAAGTTCTAGCGGACAACAATTGAAAACTTATTGCCCGAGCAGGCAATAAGTTCTCAATTATTGCCCGCTCGGTAGACATTGAAATTTAGCTAAGGTCATGTGACCATAAACCAACCAATGACTGTTCGTTGTATCCAGTGAAACTCTAGCTATATAAAAATGATTATTATATGCATGACAAAATTACTGCATTCTGATTGGTTGAGAGGAGTACAATTATTTTATTAATTATATATCCTTCTGTGATCAGGCCCAGATGCTGCAATTTCATTGGTTTAGAGGAGTGCGATTTGAGCATTAATTATATATCCTTCTGTAATCAGGCCCAAATACTGCAATTTCATTGGTTTAGAGGAGTGCGATTTGAGCATTAATCGCACCTCTTGCTAGCTGTAATCGCACACCTGCTTCAGCCAATGGAAATCAAGCTAGCTATCAAAATTGTCCAATCACAGTTCAGCACCTAAGCTGTAGGATTTTCCGGGATTTTTCAAAAAACTAAAAAATGGAGGATTTTAAATATTAAAATATAGAATTTAAATTTGTATTTTTTTGTATACGTTCTGAAAACAGTGTCGTGTCCCCAACAAATTAAAAACAAAGTATTACCCAGATTGGCACCCGAGTATTTCTTAAATATTTCAGTCAGTAAAGTAGCAACACTCGGTGAAATACAGTAAAGCTTGAGTGTGTTTGTAAATACATGCGTATAAACACACTATAAAGTAACGACAAACAGCACTAAATTACTCACATTTTTGGTTCTTGTCATTCTTTATCAATAACTCCCGGTTTTACCTCACATATAATTGTATGAACTCCTCATAAATTCACTTTATTATTAAAAAAACTCCTCGACGAGTCTCCGTATATTAAAAGAAATGGCCGCCTGACATTTGCATTTTTTGCGGGCCATGTTGAGAGGCCTAGGTCTAGAACCCAAAAGTTGGGCTACTATGAAGTATTTGCTGTCGAAAACAAAGAAGACGAGGACATGACCTGATTACAGAAGGATATATAATTAATGGGTAATAGAACGAATTGAATCGTGCTATTAATGCCAAATCATACTGGTGATTAACAAATCAACCTCCCGCTCGCGGTCGGTAGTCTCCCTCGCAGCCGTTGTTAGGGTCGCCGTCCCAAACTCGCTCCCCACCAGCGGCTGCTCACTCGAGCAACACATTCCATTCCCGCATCTGACCAATCAGAGCAAGCCTTCCAAAATCTGGAAAGCCGACCTTCACCTTGGCATGTCCTTGCCTCTGTATTTTGATGGCGAGCAAGTGTGTGATTTACGTTCAAAACGTTTAAAATAAAAGATCTTAATCCCTATCAACGGAAAGCAGTTGTCCAATTTGCCCAAGGGAATACTGATGTTTGCAAACTTTCCTACCGAGTGTGGTAAATAGCTGATTTTCCAAGCGCCGATACAATCTCAAAGGTTTCTGGCCATGGCCCATGTTATTGTGGTGGTTTCTCCGCTTGTGAAGCTTTTAATATGCAAGAACAAGTAATTCACCCACGAAGTCTTAGGATTTCTTCGGTTAGCTTGAGCAACATTGAAGAAAAGAAATTAAAATACGTAGAAGAAGCAATATTCTCGATCGATAATTTAATACGCACACCTGAACGTCTGCGAAGAAGACTACCTGGACCTGCTACATTTCGCAAACACTTGTAGCCTTTTCAAAAGTTTTCGTACGCATTTATTGACATGAGCGGCAAGAACATAATTAAAATACCATTCTTCGTAAATTTCGTGAACTTCTAAGCTAAATTACTCGAAATATTAACTTTCAAGTAAACGCACTATACTAGTCGCTCTCTTGTTGTTCACCCCATTTCCGTCGGGCTTGTGTTCACATCTTTATTTCCGTGACGCTCATAACTTCAACGCTTGTTTATCTGCATGTGGTGAAAGAGGATAATCAAAATAGCATTCTTCAAAAATTCGGCGAAGTTCTAAGCTATACTTCTGAAAATATTCGTGATTTCAAGTGCCGTGCGGTACGCAGATAATTTTCAGACTTCGGTAATAATTTGAGCACACCGTGTGTCAACACGGCCAACTTAATATTTCTCTGATGCCCACACGCTTCACATTGACTTTTACGCACCTTTGTTTGCATGGGCAGAAAGAACATAGTCAAAACATTATTCTTCGTAAATTTTGAAATGTTCTAAGCTAAACTTTTCGAAATATTAGCTTTCGATTAAACAAGCTTTACAACAACAACGCTTGCCTCGTCGCTCGCAAAAGGCTGGCGTTTAATTTTAGCAGTGATCATGCTGTAATCTCATTGGTTCATTATACAAAGGGAATGGAATGTGTTGCTCGAGTGAGCAGCCGCTGGTGGGGAGCGAGTTTGGGACGGCGACCCTAACAACGGCTGCGAGGGAGACTACGCGGTCGGTCGATTTTGTAATCACTCATATGATTTTGGCATTAATAGCACTCCTCGTCGTTCTATTAGGGAACGATGTTGACAATAAAATTCAAAATGGCGGCCAATTCTGCCATGGAAAGTTTTCACATTTCCAACGACTTGTGGAACACTATGAACTACTTATAGCCAAATTCGTTCATATTAGGTAGGTCTTTACTGGGGTTCTGCGGAAGCGACCGATGTTACCGCCGACGATAAATGCATCAACAAATCTATGACGCCAAATCACCAAATGACTATAAGGAGATGAAAATCGTGGACGTCAGTTGGACGAGATAATATATTATATCGCTTACTGTCGTGGCAATAGAAGCGTTCCTAAAATAATTGTGCAATTCGTTTGTTCAAATTGATCAATTCATTTGATGAACTTCCTGTTTATTATTGCTAAACTTCCTGTTTTGAATTTGATTGGTTCCTGGTTTTTGAATAACCAATAAGAAAAAGGATTATTTGCCAAACACCAATCAAATTCAAAACAGAATTCAAAACAGGAAGTTTAGCAATATTTTCATCAAATGAATTGTTCAACGTGAGGAATACAACTGCACAATTATTTTAGGAACGCTTCTATTGCCACGACAGTAATTATATCGCTGTGCCTCTGTCGCTGTGCATAAGCATTCAACGTATTCTCTTTCCTGTGGAGATCGCCGTCGGCTACTAAGGTTTCTGATTGGTTTAGATTATCTAACCCAAACAAAAATTCGAATGCAATAATCAGTAACAAGCATGGGAAACGAATTCCATACAGTATGTACATCTAGTACGTTTACCATATATGGAATAGCTTGCCTTATATGTAACAAGCAAATACAAGGCACTGAGGAGCAAATAGACTAGAATGAAGAGCAAATACAGTATTTCCACTCAGTGGCGAATCAAGGGGAGGGCACTTTGGGCAAGTGCCAGGGGCCCCGCGCTTTCTGGGGCCCCGTCGATTTTTGGCGTAAGAAACTGTCTTGTAAATTAATTCTAAACTTTGAAATCATTGTTTGAAAATATCTGAGAAATAGAACCATAGTTCCAGAAATCTAGGTTGAGTACCATAGGTTGTCTAGGTTGAGTACCATAGAAATCTAGGTGGTTGTACCCAGCTGCATTTTTTGATTAATTTTCTCCGATTTTTCTAGCCTTGGGGGGGGGGGGGGGGGGGGGGGGGAGGGGGCAGATGTGAGATTTGAGTCAACTTACTAATATGCCAGGGGCCCCGCGTCAAATAGAACCGATCGTCCACGTTTGTAAATCGCCTACATGGTGTACTAATATGTTATATGTTGGTAGTCCATTGCATGAAAAGCCAATTGCAGCGTCAAGATTGTGAAAATCTATTGTCCCATCAAGTTGAAACTCCAGACAAGACTTCTGTCAGTTCTGTGGCCTCCGCAGAGGTTTCTTAATTTGTTGTCTTGTTGATCACTTGATCGAGAATTATATAAGAAATTGTGCAGCAACTTCCAACTTTCAAGGGTATTTATAACAACTCTCAGATTATTCTTATCGTTATATCTTAATATCTGCATAATTATAATATAAAGACATTGTTATAGAAATTAAAGAAATTATACAGTACAAAGGCATTCTAAATGGCAAACCATGATTTGTACAAGTTTAGTAAATATATTTAACCCCAACTATGCATTCTGCCTACTGTATTTAATTTAAGCTTATTTTTGTGAGGTCATCAAATATAATATGGTTCATGAAAGCTGCAAACATGCAATACCAGAACTAGGTCCTCACATTTATACCAGAACTACATCCTCATATTCCTGTGTTGAATGTATAATGTGTTAGTTTATAGTTTTACCATTCTGGTAAATTAACTTTATTGGGTAATATTGCAGATTACATATAGATCACAGTTTACATTTGATTGTGTATTGCAGAAGATAATGCATGGCATTGCACGTATTAAACTGCTGTATTACTTAATTATAGTCCTTGTACAAGGGTTCCTATATTTTTATGGCTGCTGCAACAATCTTAAGCATGAAGGGATGTATAGAATTTTAAACTCAGTAGCCTCTACAGTGAAATGAATGACTAGTAAGCTCACAATATATTATCAGATATTTATTATCACACTCAGGCCAGTAGTGTGTATTGAATTATGTCATGATGTCTGTGTGTATTTAGAAACCCAGTCTAAACCATGAGCTCAATTATTATTCATGTGGGCAGGGCTTTCAGCATTGGAGATGAGAGAAATTTTATTGAGTGGAAAAACAATAGATATGGATTTATTTATTTAGAAATCTATGACTATAATTTAACTTTTATAGAAAAAACAAGTACCTTGTTGTTTTTCTTTATGATCTGATGACAATTATTCGAACAGCAACATGATATGAACAGAATTGTGATGTTTGTTTTGGCAAAACAGTTCTCAACTGCAGTGAGACTTGAGAAAACATAATAAGTGTATACTTAACCTGACTGGTAAGATTGTCAGATATGATCTACATTTTGGTATTTCATATATAGTACATAATTTATTTATTTGCATTATCTTGGTAAGATCAGGGATAAATTTTCCTGAAGAGGGTTCAATTCCCTTTTAATGCATTGTCTCTTAACATTTACATAATTCATAATCTTCAAAACATTGCATGTTTGAGATATATTCTAAGTTTTATCTCAAGTTTTTGAACTATAAGAATAATTATCATATCAAAATTTCAGTCAAGTTGCCAGTTCACGACACATGACACAGTTTAGTTCACATTGTCTAACATCATATTTTGTTCTGATTTTTTTACCATCATCATAAAGCCCTGAGACAAGTATCATATCCAAATTTCGGCTGAATTTGTTAAATATTTCTTTCACTTGTAAAATGGGGTGATTTTTGGGGTAGCATATTCACTACACATGACAGAGTTTAGTTAACATTCTCTAACATCATATTTTGTTCTGATTTTTTTACCATCATCAGAAATCCCTGATACAAGTATGATATCCAAATTTCAGCTGAATTGGCTAAATATTTCTTTCACTTGTAAAATGGGGCAATTTTTGGCCATACTGCCTATGTGGGGTAGCATATTCACTACACATGACAAAGTTTAGTTAACATTTTCTAACATCATCTTTTCTTCTGATTTTTTTACCAGATCGTCATAAATCCCTGAGACAAGTATGATATCCAAATTTCGGCTGAATTGGTTAAATATTTCTTTAAGTTGTAAAATGGGACGATTTTTGGCCATACTGCCTATGTGGGGTAGCATATTCACTGCACATGGCAGAGTTTAGTTAACATTCTCTAACAGATTATATTTTCTTCTGACTTTTTTACCATCATCAGAAATCCCTGAGGCAAGTATGATATCCAAATTTCAGCTGAATTGGTTAAATATTTCTTTCACTTGTAAAATGGGGCGATTTTTGGCCATACTGCCTATGTGGGGTACTACTACACATGACAAAGTTTAGTTAACATTCTCTAACATCATCTTTTCTTCTGATTTTTTTACCATCATCAGAAATCCCTGAGACAAGTATGATATCCAAATTTCAGCTGAATTGGTTAAATATTTCTTTCACTTGTAAAATGGGGCGATTTTTGGCCATACTGCCTATGTGGGTTAGCATATTCACTACACATGACAGAGTTTAGTTAACATTCTCTAACATCATCTTTTCTTCTGATTTTTTTACCATCATCAGAAGTCCCTGAGACAAGTATGACATCCAAATTTCATCTGAATTGGTTAAATATTTCTTTCATTTGTAAAATGGGGCGATTTTTGGCCATACTGCTTATGTGGGTACTACTACACATGACAAAGTTTAGTTAACATTCTCTAACATCGTCTTTTCTTCTTTTTGTTTTACCATCGTCATAAAACCCTGAGACAAGTATATCCAAATTTCGGCTGAATTAAATATTTCTTTCACGTGTAACACGCTTGGCACAAATGCCCTCGGAATCGCCGAAGGTCGCCATGCATTGCGCACAGCGGCTTTCCTCCAAAGGAGAAACAAAATGGCGGGGACTTGCAAACTAGTTACTGGTCGTAGTTCGATTGTGCAGTAAAGAAGTACGACAGTTGTACAGCACTGCATCGTAATCGCTCAGAAACTGTTCAGCTTACTCGTGTTGTGTTTTTTTTTACAAAATAGTTTCCGACTAGAAGGCCGTATGGTGTATTTATAACAAATGTTCGAAGCCGAAATGTCAGATGACTCAGATCTGGTTCTCTACTCTAGTTAAATATGCTTGTCAATAGAAAAATACTGTGGATTTTCGGTATTGTGCCATGCAACTATTTGGCTTTCACAATAACAATCTGCTTCAAGTTGATTTATTCTTAATATTGGCTGGTGAAGGGATTTGTTTGACAGAGATCATCAGCAGTCCTGACAGTGAGTGACACACCTAATTCAAAATAGAGAGTTATTGTGGGTCAAGAATATGATACAGCATATACCTAGGCAAATATCAATGTAAAACATTTTTGTACTGCCTGTACAGTACACTGTAGTTGAAGTATTCTAAATATGTTTCTTGGCACCCCCCTGAAAACATCAAAATTGTAGAAGAAAACAATTAAAACTTAGCTTGATCACTGCCTTTTAAATTCAAGAATGGTGTATCATGGTAATAGCTGCAAATCATTATTATTCTACCCTACCCTTTCCCTAAACTCAGCCATCCTCTCATCAAACCAGTCAACCCCTCTCCCCAAACTTACCCAGTCCCTCCCCCCCCCCCCCCCCCTCCCACCACCACCACCACACACACTGTTTAAATTTTTAGTTTAATATATAAAACAAGACAGAGAAGAATTAGTATTTTGCATCTGATCACAGCATAGGTTTAAAAGCTGCTGTACTGTCAAAATCAAGACAATAAATGTATACACATATATTCAGTCTCTAAAAATCAGATAGTCCTCAGTAACTGTACACAGATACAACACCAACCAGTGGGTGACACTGGAAGAGATAAGGTGCCTTCATCTGGAACACAACTGTTCAACACTATAAATAGAAAAAGATAATATGAGATGTTTATATATAGAGGATATTACACGGTGGTGCGAAGATATGGATTTTATCTTCGAGTGAGTAAAATATCATTTTTACCGTGAGAAGATAAAATTCATATCTTCATGCCAGCGTATAATTTTCTTTTTATTATATAGATTCCATGCAAAAAGAGGTAAAATTCTTAATGACGTCATCAATATCTTCACTAAAATATATATATATATATACATATATATATACATATATATATATATATATATTATATATATATATATATATACATATATATATACATATATATATATATATATATTATATATATAACAATTATTATGGGACAATTATTATAGGACAATGAACTTGGGTGGAGAATAACCAACCAACAGCTCCCAACTTGACCTGTATCTAGTAAACCGAAGGTTGCGGGTTTGAATCCTAGCTGGGCCAAGTTGATTTTTCTCTACCTGTCCAATACATGGTTCATCACTCGGAGTAACACCTACATGTAATATATATATATATATATATATATATATATATATATATATATATATATAGTAGATTGAACTATATATATATATATATATATATATATATATTCATAATACAGTAGTACAATGATAGCCTAACTCACATTACTACATGTGCAGGTTGTACATCAACAAATAAACAGCTCTGATACACTTTGAGTATGAGCTAGCTCTGTAATTACAGCTGCACAGCTAAAACATATATAATGAAGACATGTTCTGCCATTTATATCGATCATCAGCTAATACTATATGTAAATATAGCTCTGTCGCACAGTATAAATAAAGCGGTAATACATGTATACAAGCTGTACTTGTGCACCAGCAAAGAAACAAAAACATATATATATATATATATATATGTATATAAAAATACATATGTGACACTAAATTGAGATACTGTAAATGTAATTAAATTAAGATACTGAGAAAGCAACATACCATACAGTAATGTAAACAGACATAACTTATAAGCATAAGCTATGATTGAACAAACTGTGCTACAACTTGGGGCTAAGATGAGGCATGGCATAATTGCAGGCACACTATTGTTTACTGTACTTTATATATGTACATAAACATAACAAAACACAGCTCTGGCATTGTTTTACTGCACATGGATGGACCAATTTATACATGGGCTGTCATTTGCATCTCTGTATGTTTCGAAATAACTACATAAGTCCAACAAATCTATCTAACACGACAATTCATTGACAATTGTACAGCAAAGACAGTATATTCTCTGCAGAAGCTCGCAATCTGCTTGCGATATCTCACAAATTTTAATACAATTCACTTCTTACCTTGTCATTTACTCCTTTCAATGGTCTTGACACAACTTGAATATCTTTAGTTTCCTTGTTTCTTCTATATTTTGTAATGATATGCAATTTCCAGGCGGTTTTCCATCATATATCCCACCAACAAAACGAAGCGCTTGTATCAACAAATACATGCCTCGGCCGCGCGCGACGTCTCAAGAATATCGCTCCAAACAAATTAATAAGACCCAAAGTCGAAAAACAAAAAAGAAACGAGCTTAAGTTAACACTTTGGCTTTCCGAGAAGCACAAAATAAATACCAGATCGGTTAAGACTAAAAAGTTATTTGAAGCTTTAAATTGTTATATTTTAGTGTCCGGGCTCGAAATTCCAAATTTGCAAAAAGTGCTCACAAAGAATGAGGCATGATCGCGCGAGAACAAAGATCACCATGGCAATCTTAGTACCACTGTGATCCTCTTGTGTTCCCCTACCACCTCCCCAAATATCGTATTTAACATAGGGAACCCAAGCGCTACAGAGCTATAAAAAGACGGCGCATTTTTTTCAGAATTTAATTCGTCACCAGTCTTCCAAAATTGCTGACATATGCGAGAAAAAAAAGGTGACACTCACCTCTGGCGATTTTGATACATTTTGTGCCAAGCGTGTAAAATGGGACGATTTTTGCCCATACTGCCTATGTGGGGTAGCATATTCACTGCACATGACAGAGTTTAGTTCACGTTCTCTAACATCATCTTTTCTTCTGATTTTTTTTCCATCATCAGAAATCCCTGAGACAAGTATGATATCCAAATTTCAGTTGAATTGGTTAAATATTTCTTTCACTTGTAAATTGGGGCGATTTTTGGCCATACTGCCTATGTGGGCTAGCATATTCACTGCACATGACAGAGTTTAGTTCACGTTCTCTAACATCATCTTTTGTTCTGATTTTTTTAGCATCATCATAAATCCCTGAGACAAGTATGATATCCAAATTTCATCTGAATTGGTTAAATATTTCTTTCATTTGTAAAATGGGGCGATTTTTGGCCATACTGCCCATGTGAGGTTGCATATGCACTACACATGACAAAGTTTAGTTCACGTTCTCTAACATTATCTTTTGTTCTGATTTTTTTACCATCATCATAAATCCCTGAGGCAAGTATGATATCCAAATTTCAGCTGAATTGGTTAAATATTTCTTTCATTTGTAAAATGGGGCGATTTTTGGCCATACTGCCTATGTGACAGAGTTTAGTTCACGTTCTCTAACATCATGTTTTGTTCTGATTTTTTTACCATCATTATTGAGCGGAACGAGATAACATGTTTGCAGGGTCATCATGAACTGAGTTTGCGTCATTCTCTATTGGCGATAATTTAGTGAAGGTTCGAGCAAGTTCGACAGTTCTGAACCAAGTGCAGCAACGTCCGGCGAATAACGGCCTTCTGTTATCGAAATATTGTCGTCGTTTCCTCTCTTTCAATCATTTTTGGACAGGATGAAATGCGAAGCTTTATCATGCACGCTTTGTTTCTCAAGTATGCAAACCATTATATAATATTCCTTTTTTTTCAATCCCATGCATTGCCTTTGGGAATTCGGGAAAAAGTCTAAAGAAAGTTAAATACCTCGAACGTCGGTTTTGAGCCAGATGTACTTCTCGGTATTTAATAACATAACTTATGATCACGTATACTTCATGATAACCAACGCATTAAAAGGGAATCAAACCCTTTGCAGGAAATTTATTCCTGATCTTATCAAGATAATGCGAATCATTTTATAGTTGGGTATACGTAGAATATAAAAAAGCCCACTGCAGGGGTTTATTGGTCACACTAGCAACAATAGCAGATTTGAAACGTTGGTGGGGTCGATTTGGATCTATACTCCTGTGGTAGTCTCGAACAGCTAGTATAGACCCCTTGCACAAGACGTTAAAACGACCGCTCTAGATTCAACCATAGTCAATCGAAATATGGTCTGGAAACTCAGCTAAAGTCTTTGGTCTATCTTTTTGTTCGCCTTTATGCATTTTTGTGCACGGTCACTGAACACATTGTATTTTAGTATAATGAACGAATTGTCCAATAGCAACGTTTCAGTTCAATCACTCAACCGTGCTATTTAAATATTAATGAATCTAAAACAAAGGATGTGCACGGTGTAAGGTACTGTTCAACATAAAATCACAGCTCATTATAGCCACTTTGAATTTTGCCGAGTTTCCAGACCATATCTCGATTGACTATTATTCAACCCACTTCCCAAGGTTTGGATATTGCGTAAAACACTCTTCCTCGCGTGTTTGATCATCATTTAAAAGTTCCGCCTAACAGAGCATGCCAATCGTTTTAAATTCATTGTTTATAAGCATTTTTTCTCTTCCGCCAAGGGAATAAGTGTAAGAGGTCTATTTTTGGATTCCACCCAAAAAAAAAATCATTACTGACAACTAAAACTGTCTATATCACATTCCTACCTTGGTAACCGAGCATCCTATATTTCATTATACCAAAGGCTCAATTAACAGCCTTATTACTTTTTAGACAAACCAACCGCTTGATACCCTTTCTGCTATTCTTGTTGAGATTGTAATTTGAGATAGTACAAAGACACCAAAATGAAGGTGAGCGCAACCGATGGTTGTTTCCCATGTATAACGAAGTAATAGACTACCGTATCACACATCTATTGTTGTATATCGTCTGAAACTTTATTAAATAATGTAATATAAACTCAGGTATCAAGCATACACTAGAAACACTGCCGTCTTATATCACATGGGTGCATTCAGTTGTAGCTTTGAGCCAAAATGCACTATAGTGCTTTTGGAAAAATCCATTCTCTATAATTATTATCATAACAAAATTTGAATTAAAACGAGTCTTTAAAAGTAATTAATAGAGCATTAACAGAATATTATTAACTCTCCATAAGAAGTTTCGATCATGTTCAGGGTGCTTTGCATGCTATTTAGAAATTCAGGCAAACAACTGAATGTTCCTTTAACAATGACAGATCCCATATTATCGCCATGTTGGTGGTTGTCGATAAGCATGATATCACTATCTTCGGGTACCATACAGCAATACAGTTCGTCTGTTATATACAAATAATGCAGTAGCATTTCGTCCTCATAATTTTTGGATTTGAAAACCAAGTCGAGATGAGGTATCTGAATCACTCAGTCGAACACAAACGGGTGGCTGTAGTTGTACTGGAGAGACATTTTCTAAAGTAGACGAAGCTTCATTTGGTAACAGATTACGTGCACCTTGAGTAGAAGAATCGTACACCTTGATACCAAGACGTATGCAGTTGACAACTAAACCATACCACACGTCAGAGATCACACCATCATCTGGAGGTTGTATGGACAAGGACAGTAAAGCTTTCCCCAAAACAAGGCAGATTATCGTGCACGGAAAGTTCCCACTTTGACTTCGGTTATATTTTGTTTAGCGAAATAACCACAGGAAAAATCCAGCAGCGGACGGAGGTGTTAGATACATGCACGTACACTACATCTTTTGGTGTGCTGTTTTCCACCATAGGCACTGGTGACGTAAGCTGGTTACCATCGAGGATGATGACTTCGGTTGAAGATCCACTGGTTGAAGCAGAGCTAAAGGAAATACTTGCTTCATCAATCCGAGTAATATCACTAGATGGTGGGACGGACGATCTAAGAAGTGGAGCAGAGGGATGGTGCTCTATGAAGGAATCACCACTTACAGCAACCAGGCCGCGCTCATGGTCGTCAGATCTAGCGGCATTCGATGCCGTTGTAGTGGGCACATGTATGCCTAAAACTGTTGCAGAAGGCGGGGTTCTTGTCGAAGAAAATCCCGACGACGATGAATCGTTGACACTACTTCCACCGTGTTCAAATCTCGGAATCTTTGCTGAAGGTTCCTCGTTGTCTTCTACTTGAGTTGACACGACAACAACTTGGCCAAAAAGGTTGAACTTTAGCTTTTTTCCAAACTAGATTTGATCGTAGAAATGAAATGAAAAGCATATTTAATGAATAATTTGACATAGTCAACAATAAAAATGGTAACCTACCTACCTACCTACCTACCTACCTACCTACCTACCTACCTACCTACCTACCTACCTACCTACCTACAGTACCTACCTACCTACCTACCTACCTACCTACCTACCTACCTACCTACCTACCTACCTACCTACCTACCTACCTACCTACCTACCTACCTACCTACCTACCTACCTACCTACCTACCTACCTACCTACCTACCTACCTACCTACCTACACCCACCTGGGTCGCAAACAGTTTTTAGAATTACATCCATTTAATACAATTACCATACGTATGTGACTGTTGTAAACTTTCTTGTTTAATTTTTCGTTGGAAAAATGTGCAACAAGTCTTTCGACAAATATTGCATTGTGGGCGGTGAACGATGTGGTAAAATAGTTGTCCCTGTTTCTTCTGTTGTTCAACTGTTCTGCTGTTTCAAGATTTACTTTGCCAGCAAGCTGCTTAACACAAGCCACACGACGTAATGAATCAGCGGGGTTTGTTGTATTCTTTTCGTGAAAAGGATCAAACAAACTGTAGTGTTCACTACAGCCAGTTACTGGATTACATAGCAACTGCTCGTCTTCTTCTCGTTGAACTGCTTCAACACTTTGGCCGCGGACACCATTCGGAAACCAAGGCCAATCAGCACGGAGATCGCCATCTTCAGCTTTTTTGATGTTTTTGGGTGTAGCCGGAGCTACACGGCCTTCATATGCACCAAAAACATCAAATTCTCGGTTTCTCCCATGTGCCACGACCATATTAGCTATATCAGAAACGATTACGTTTGGTACAGCGGCGAAATTCTTGACCATATCAACGTGATCACTTGGACCTTCTTGACGTAAAAGCCATTTTAATCCGTAGCAAATACCGTGAGGGCACGTCACCCCGAGCCATCCACCTAAACCATTGAAAAGGGCCGTGACAAACTAATTAAGAGTATTTACAAAACCCAGCTGATGCATACACACACTCTGTTCAGTTTAATATGCTTAGATGCACAGAAGACGTTACAACGTGGTAACTTGAACATACAAGTGACCCAGTCGACTATTCTTGGTTCTTATACCACGTTGAGACGTCTTCTGTGCATCTATATATAATAAAGATACATGATAAAGATGCAAAACATTCGTATAACTCTTATAGGACAATTCTGCATGCCCATGCACGAAAGGAAAAAGTAGATAAAATACAATCGTCTGACGTTGATCCACGTGTCTGCATATATGTGCAGTGAAAATCAATGAAAATACGCATCTAGGTTATTGTATAAATTAAGTATTACACGTAATGACGTCCTGCATCATATTACAACAACAATAAACACATACATAACAACCAATTTCGGTACAGTACGTAATTTCTAAATGGCTTTTATAGTATACTAACCTGACCCTCCCCACATTTTCGAAAAAAGCTTAACAAACTTTTCTTCTATGTTCAGGGCACCTTTTAATCTATTCAAAATGTCCACTTTTGAGCCTTTGTCGCTTAGATTGAGGTTCCTTGCAATTTCTCTTAATATTGGGGCCTGTCAATGTATAAAATACAAAACGTTCCTGTTACATGGGAGTTACTTTATATATAAAAAATGGACGCGAGCATTGCTTGAAAGAAAAGACCACGGATAATTATCAAGTACATATTAATAAAATATAACGAAACAAATAGAGAGAAGTTTTTAAAACGCAATAGAGTTTTCGGCTTAGTTTTCTTATTTCTGAGGGTACGACGAAAGCTTAAACGTTTTTTAATGCAGCAACAACTGGTCGCAATTAATCGCGTTTTATATACTTCTTAATAAATGTTACTGAAGGATACCTTCACTCGAATAATCAAATTAAAATTTACAATCTAGTCAAACATTACATAATCTAAAAAAGCGCTGCCAGCTGGTAAACTGCCGTGATTTTTTGGAACGAACTACTGACGTTTCGAGCAGATCCCTCTATTGAGCCCTGAGCCCTCCAAAACACTGCCTACGCAGCACTATGCTTTATTACACAATCTACATACTTTACCTTGCTTTCACAAAATAAATCCATAAGTCTTTCAATTGACAGATCATTTTCAAGAATACCATTGGATGTCATATTGGCAGTGTGGTTAGCCTTTTGATACTCCGAATTGACCAGTTTGTTCCCTTTCTTACATTTAGGTCCAACATAAGGAGACCAAAAAGTGTAACTAGGCTGCAGTTGCAATGGATTTGCTTCAGACCCTAAAATTGTCACAGATAAAACAAAAATTAGTTATTTTAGTAACAATATGTTAGCTTCATGCATGATATGTCAAGCTCAAATATATTAAAAAGAGGAAACATCAACATAATCTGTTACTGTTAGTCAAATTTATAAAAGCAGTTCATAGTGTAATACATCCAAATTTTTGCGGCTGAAAGGGTCTAAAAGTAATAGATAAATTTATTACGTTTACAACCAAAAACCTGCATAAAAGACTGGGGATAAGGTTTAACATAACAAAAATAGGGATGGTTCAAACTTCCTAGCTTTGAAACATGTTGTACTTGAACATGCACCTAATATGTTATCAAATGTGCAACGGTACAAGGAGGTACAAAGACAACTGCTATAATATAACATTTGAAATAGAATAGTCGCTTCTTAGTTCTTAATTCCACAAGTTACCTCTTAAGATGCCACGATGCAAAACTCCAAGGTTGCATTGGTTCCAAAATACCTCTGAGTCCACTTCTTCTGGATGTTCCTCATCTTCATTTGGCAATTCAAGTTCACTAACTATAGACCAGTTAAACATAAGTGAAAATTTTATTGATTTTTACTGTACAAGTAAAAAATTTATAAGAATTCATATAAACCTGACACAAGAAAAAACTAACCTGACAGCTCAAACACACCCTTCTTGTCCACATCCATGTTCAACATTGGAGGATAATACCCGCATAATATACAATGGAAGGAATACGAATGATCTGAAAGTGCTTCAAAGTGTAGGCATCCATTGAGAATTTGGGCACGTGGCAATTGAAATGACTTTAGCTGCAACCAGTTCTCAAGAGCTTCAACTGTCCGGCTGACAGCATTGTGGACCTGTACATGTAGATAAAACACGAAGAGAGAGAGAGGGTTCAATAAATTGCATACTGCCTTTAAAACCAAGGTCTTCTTGAGCCATTGCTCTAGTGCGATTATGTGTTCCTGGAGAAACTACATGTAGCTGACCTTGGTTTTAGTAAAGACCAGCTATGAAAACAAGTTACCTACAGACTGTAAAAACCTGCCATTGTAAAGTCTCTTTTCCAGTCATCACATCACAGAAACTGGCTCTGCATGAGTACTTGCATCTAATTAAAAATAAGTTGCAGTGCTTCTTTTTTCACTGAGTTCTTTGTTTTTTTAGATGCAAGTACTCGCAGTTCGGTGCAAGTCTGTTTCTGCGATGACTGGATAAGAGGCTTCAGAGCTCCTAGTGAATTAAGAACCAGCAGGCTATAATTTGCCATGAAACAGGTTTCCATAATGTGTCTAATTGTCTTATCACTCAACATAAATTTGATATATAATTTATTGCCTTTATTGTTTTTTTTTGAGGGTACAGTGTAGGAGCAAGGCACCACACCCAACGTGCAGTTTCCCATAATTTTAAAATACAAATTTAAGAACCTAAATAGCCTGATTTCCTGGCTGACTTGAAAAATTTGTGCATGCTGTACATTACATGGGCCCGCGGTAATTGGCCATACGCTGTTGCGGTCACCCTGCCATTTATATTATTCTTTTGTATTTAGTTAGTTTATATTTTTCTTACATGGCAAATCTAATAAAATAAATAAATAAAAATGTACATGTACATAATTTAAGGCTGCAACCTGGCTTCAAAACTTGCATTACTACTCAAGGTTTCACATGTTTATCGGTGTGTAAAACTCTGCAGTAGTGACACAAGACAATTTAATTTATTCTATTTATATACTACCCAACTTTTTAATAAATAAATAAATAAATATATAAATAAATAAATAAATAAATAAATAAATAAATAAATAAATAAATAAATAACTAAATGAGTGAATGGATGAATGAATGAATGAATGAATGAATGAATGAATGAATGAATGAATGAATGAATGAATGAATGAGTGAGTGAGTGAGTGAGTGAGTGAGTGAATAAATAAATAAATGAATGAACGAATGAATAAATAAATAAATAAATAAATAAATATATGATATACCAATTTTTTCGCTATTGCATGTTTAAATGCAGGCATTTCAACAACTTTTAATACACCCATTTTCAACGGGCCACCTTCTGCAGTCATTAACTGATCAAGCTTGATTGAGGGTCTATCCCTCTGATTATCTGGCTTGCATAAACACAGACATTGGGACTGTACATAATTGCAATAATATATATATATATATATATATATATATATATATATATATATATATATATATTTAAAACACTCATTAATAATTCATGAAGAAAACACAAAAGAAATCATGACCGTGAAGGAGGTTGTATATCTGATACAAACCACACGTGGTTGTATCACATATACAACCACTAGTGGTTGTATATCAGGTCACTATCTCCACTCTAAAACATTGAAATTGAGCTTTTTCTGAATTAATCTGAACAAATATGACTCATATTAACATCAAAGACTCGGCGTGTTTTAAGCTGTTTACAACATTCGCGTCCGTGTTGTATCGAATATATAATCACTCGCCTTCGGCTCGTGATTGTATATTCGATACAACACGGCCGCTCATGTTGTAAACATTACATATACATATATATATATATATATACACACACATAAATCTCCTGTGTTTGCATCAATGGGCTATGTAAACACAAGGAGACTTACATGTACAAGTAGTATGCAAATATTTGACAATACATGTACATGACTTTTTGAGCATGTGTACTTTGGTCAGCATGTATTAATGAACAATTCAACAGTGGACACACGACACCCATACACCATATAAAATATTACCGACACAAGAGTATAATCAAATAGTTCAGATACCTGAATGTGTTTTCTTATCATGTCACAGATTCCTAAGCTCATTAACCAGTTATCAGTAAAATTGTGGATTCCATCACAGTACTCTTGATACCGATAAGGCATTTGGCATGCTTCACAAAACTTTACATACATGGAAATACCTGAATTTGAAAATATAAGACATTAAACAAGTTTATTTAATGAGTGCAAAAACATACATTGAAGTAACAGCTTGCATCCATACGAACATGTACAGTTAGCAGTGACACAATTACTATGTTTAATAATAATACCGGTAAAAATAATAATAATAATAATAATTATAATAATAATAATAATAATAATAATAATAATTATAATAATAATAATATAATAATAAAAATAATAACACTAATTATAATAATAATAACAATAATAATAATAATAATAATAATAATAATAATATATACTGTACAGTACATAAAATACAAAATATTATTATAATCGTTAAATGGGTTATAAGAGATTCATAATTGTTACAATAATTGTTTACCTTGAATTAACCCTTTTAGAGTTAGAAGCTACATGTACATGTATATAGCAAAAAATAAGCTGGCAAATAATATAAGCTAATAGCTTAAATAAGTTGTGAACAGCTCATATAAAAAGTCAATTCTTCAATAAGCTGGAATTTATTTTGGATGTACCACCTTCAACCCAAGGCTAATTTTAGTCATGATGGCTTAATTACTGAAGAATTGACCATTTATAATGTACTGTAAGCATACTGTTCACTAATGGGTCAGATGTATTGATCCTTGAATTACACAATACAATGTATTATTACCAAGAATAATTATATACAGTAAATATAATTAATTATATAAATATAATTATTCTAAGCATAATACATAATTATATGATAGAATCTGCTTACATGTATAAGGCCTAATTTACACGTATTTATTTATTTATTTATTTATTTATTTATTTATTTATTTATTGAGTGGGCTTACAACTGGCTGGATATTAATAATGGAGGCTGGGGCTTATTATACAAGAATAGCAAACTAATTTATTTAGCAATTACACAAAGCATACTACACTGCATGTACAGACATAGTGTACATTCATTTTGGTGCTTTATAAGAACAGTAATTGCTACAGTATATTCATATTGTTTGTTTTTTTTGGAGGGGAGGGAGTTTCTAGTGTTGTTGTTGTTTTATTTTTCCCCCCTGGGGGGTGGAGGGAGGGGAAAGGGGTGGGGCTTATAAATTGGCACTCATGCACTCTGCTCACCAGAGTGTAAACAAGAGTGTAAAGTGCATGTGAGATTGTGAGTATAGAGTGCTTCAGCTAGTGTTGATGTGATTTGTGATTATGCAGAGATTGCATCATTGGTAAATCTATAATTATAATACATGCATGCATGTACATTTGAAATTATCTAATAACTTTATACAGCTGACTAATTGTCATTATACACATAGTATTGTTCTCATGTTATATCAGAATGATTGTGTTATTGCATAAAACGCTGTGTGATGATAATTAAGTGGTACTGTATTTAAATAATTTCTTAAATACATTATTATAATATTATACAATTATATTATATTTAAATTATACATATTAATACCAATTAGCTCTACACCTTAATTGTACTGGATATTTATACTCTACCCATTGCACTGGAAGATGAAATCCAATTGCTTTCATTTGTTTAACTATGAAATTGAGGTAATGTAAATAAAAATTATATTAACTAAATTAAATTAACTAACCTTTTCAAGTAGTTATCTTTCTCCACTGTTATTGACAAAGGAAGCTCTGGTGGAATTTTTTTGTGTTGAAAAATATACTCTGATAGTTTTACAGCAGTTTCACCAACAGGAGGATAATAAGAAGGACAGTGATTGTTAGAGGATGCCAATGACTCATACTCAGGTTCTTCTTCCTCTGGAAGATCCATCTCCAGTGCTGATCCCTCCTCATCTACATCACCAGCAGGAGTTGGCAATGATCCCATAACCCATGGTTGCCATTGAGCCAATGCCCACTTTGTAATACATTTGTGCAAACATGATCTTCTATTTGAACAACACTTGCAAGTAAACTTTTTATTCTTAGTATCTACAGTTACGATGACCCTGTTTTGAAATGACCAGTAATGATCTACTTTAACATTGGCAAAAACAGAAAAATGAATAAAGCGACTGGAGAAAGATTGTGGCATCTGCACAATAAATGGCACATTTTCCTGCAATGCTTTTAGCTGCCATTCTAGACACTGTGCTTTTCTCTCAGGTTTCAACCATTTAATAGTGCTGGTGATCAATTCCAATGTTTCAGATTTAAGAACTGAATTGTGAGTAGGTTTAAGGAAACAAGTAGATTGCAAATGTCCACATAAAAAGTCAGACTGTCCACTTCTAACAGCTGTTTCAGCATACTGTCGACATGTATGTGAACTGCATTGCACGGAGGCTGGAGGAGTAACCATAAACTGGCAGTGAATTGGGTGGTCAGCACCATGCCACTGTTTTCTCACCAAGTAAATCCCATTTGAATGATCAACACAAACACCATTTAGGCATCTATTTTGGTTGATCTCCAAATTGTTGACAGACTGATGCTGTGTACGGATGTGACTACTTAGTGAATTTGGATGCAATTCTCTACCACAATCCTTATAAGGGCACTTTACTTTAGCAGGCTGTTGACGTAATGATCTTGCCTCAGGCTGTTTATAGGTGAATGTTTGTGTTACAAAATCATTTGATTCATCAACAAACAAAAACTCATGGGATAAGGGACTTGTGTGATCACCACTACTCATTGGCAAGTGCTGCTGTTGTTGCTTTTGCTGTTGTTGTTGTCGTTGTTGCTGTTGTTGTTGTTGTTGCTGTTGTTGCTGTTGTTGTTGTTGCTGCTGCTGCTGTTGTTGTGGCTGTTGTTGTTGGTGGTTCTGATGTTGTTGGTGCTGCTGTTGTTGTTGCTGCTGCTGTTGTTGTTGATGCTGATCCTGCTGTTGTTGTTGTTGATGCTGCTGCTGGTGTTGTTGCTGCTCCTGTTGTTGTTGTTGCTGCTGTTGTTGTGGCTTCCTTGACTTCAAGGTGCAGGCTGTGACTGCTTTTTAAATGTCTCAGAAGTTCCTTTTCACGCTTAAATCCTCCTGAGCAACCATAGCAATGGTAGTGTGTCACGTTCTTCAGTTCTTTGCTCTGTCCCCTACTTGATGCAAACGTACACACCAATTTGCATCTTAAAATACTGAATCCTATTGTTAATGGGGAGAAAAAGACGGAGTTATTAAACTCGCAAAATACTTTTGTTTTGATCGCTATAATAAACAAATAGCCTGCCTACAGTATCAGCGAGTTCACGACTACGAGTCATAAATATTCATGATGCTGATTTGATATTGTTCATAAATATTCACGCAAAATAACCAACCTCCATAATCGATGCGATTATTCCAATGGACATTCTTGAAATGGTCCTTTATCTCGCAAGGTCTTGCTCTGGACAATGGGCACAGTTGACAATGAAAGAGATCCATTGCAGCCTGAAGTAGGACAGTCCGACCGTCCACAGCGGAGAAGATTTATATCACACGCTCCTTGCTTTACAATGGAAGGATGCGTCCAATTTTCGGACATTAGTAATTCTTATTTTCTCATCATAGTTTAAAAAATAACAATAATTTGAACCTTTAGGAGCGGGTAAACGAACCAGTGAATCGAAAGGGTTTTCGAAAATATCCCGGGAAAATTTCCGCGCACAGGACGGACTCCTACTAACCAGACTCCTACCGGCGTACCGTCTCGGGTATTTGCTCCTCATTCTGTTCTATTTGCTCGTTAAAGCACTATATTTGCGCCTGGGATTTGCGCGGTCATCCTCCTTGTAAGGAATACGTACTAGATACCCCTATCACGTATTAACACTTGACAATGTGATTAGTTACCCTATTTTTTTTAATAAGATGTAGGTAATTGGACTGACACTGGGGTTATATAGTGTAGATGAATAAAATTTGCAAAGAATGCGGTATATGGCCTTAGGCCAAAAGGCGCATCTTGCTGTATTTTTGTTAACTTGCGAAGGCAACGACGGTTGAAGCTAGGCGCAGTGTAAACTTGATTCGGGAGTAAGTAAACAATTATAAGAGAAGGATTAAAGATACGTAAGTAATATTCAGTAAAATAATACATGGGACACAACCCTTATCATAAAGTACATTTAAAATGAGGGTGAACGGCGTTTGTGCTTTGTCAATATCTCATCTCGTTCAGGAGATATTTACGTTTTGGAAATATGCAAATTTATGGCTGATGACGTCATTTTCTCCAAAAGAGCGAAATGAAAATCGTAAAATAAGGAATATCTCTGGAAATAAACAATAGAATGTGCTTAAACTTTGTATGCTTATAGTATCTAAAAAAATACACTTCTCTGGGGAACTTTCGTGATTGCCATGGTAAGCGCATGCTCTCAGGTTACTCTAAACCTTAAAAAGGGAATTATCATTTTTGCTTCATTGTTTAAAAATAGGTACGCAATGCGTACTTGTGACTACCGCTATTAAGCACAGAGATATAGACTTAAGAAGCAATGCATGAAAATGTGTGAAAAGTGTTTAATTTAATTTATATACTCTCAGTCTCATAGTAAAATACATATAATGATATAATCTCGCTTAGATACCGTACGCTAGTCCGCTAACAAAACACCAAAGATCAACCGTAATAATAACTGTTTTTCCCGCCCAATCCCCTAATATGTACACTGTCTCATCGTCACGTGACAAGTACTTAACAATCTCCTCTGTCTCTCTGTTACTCTTCTCCTTTTCTTACTGTTCATCGTGATACTCTTCAAATCTGTCCACTTTTGATTACATCCATCAGCACCTGACCGTTTGCACCTTGCTTCGTAAACACATCAGCAAGTTGGCTCTTATTGTCAATCCATTGAACTGTGATCTCGTTTCGTTTTATGCTTTCTCTTACAGCTGCGATGTCAACTCTCAGTCGTTTCTCTTCCACTGCCTTTGTTGAGTGAACTGCTTCTGTCAGTGACATGTTGTCAGTGTATATTTCTGTGGTTTTCAGCTTTTCATCTAATAGCTCATTTATTATGTGTGACAGCCACATACAAGCATCAGCTGTGTCCAGTAAGGCCATTGTTTCTGCTGCAATGGTACTTCTGCAAACTCTTCTCAACTTTCTGGATGTCCAACTGATTGGAGATGCTCGTCCTTTGCTATCGATAAGGAATATTATCATTCCCCCTTGAGAAGATCCATCTTTGAGATTCGCATATGATGCATCACAGTGTGCTACCAGCTTCAGTGGTTGATGCATCCTTCCATATTTTAGTGAAACTCTGCTTTGTTTTACTTTTCTTAACACTTTGTTGGCTTGTAAAATATCTTGAACTGTTGCTGAGTTTAGCTTTGTACTCAGTTGACATACATCAAATGAGATGTCAGGTCTGGATTGTGTTGAGATCCAGTTCAATTGTCCACAAATTGTTCTGAAAGATGATTGCTCTTTAGCATTAAGAACTCGAAATTTGTCTTTCTTGTTTGGAAGTTCTACTTCCTCTGAACAATCAATATAGGAATCTTGACTGAAGCTTATTTCATCATTGGATACTTCAATATTCATCCCCAAGTACTTCATAGGTGCTGTTTCTTGTGAGCCCACTGTAAAAATTGCTTTAATTTTCTCCATGAGTTCTTCAAACTTGGCTGACCCACCATATAGAAAATCATCGACATGGATGGCGAGAACTCCTTCACATCTCCCTTCATATCTCCAGTAGAACAGAGCTTCATCATATCTTGACTTCTCCAAACCGATCTTGGTAAGCTCTTCTTTGACACGGTTGTACCAATACCGAGAGGCTTCATTTAATCCATAAACACATTTGTTCAGCTTCCACAGATTGGTTGTTTCTGCTTCCTTTGGTGGCTTGATGTACACGTCTCTATCTAGCTGTTTTCCTTGCAGGAATGCTGTCTTCACATCAAGCATTCTACATTTCCATTTCTTGGAAGCAATGGTTGCCAATACTATACGAATCGATTCTTTAGAACATGTTGGAGAGTCTGTTGGTCTGCCTTTGACTTCAGAATCTTCAAATCCTCTTGCAACTAGACGTGCTTTAGTTACACTTATCCCATTCATAATTTTTGATGTTATGACCCATCTGGTTGTGATGCATGGTTGGTTCTCATCTTGAACTTCCTGGTAAACGTTGTTTGATTTCCAACTATCGAGCTCTTTACGTTTGGCAACTTGCACAGATTCCTTGGTTAAGTTGCTGGAAAGTAGTATTTCTTCACACACTGGCTCCCATTCTGCCACATCTTTAGAGAAGTCAAACCATTCAATTTCTCCCTCTTCATTTTCAATATTCAGACAGTTCTGATGTTTGCCTTTGGCTTTACCAGCATGACTATGAATTGTTCCTTCTCTCCACTGATCTTCATCTTTTAGCCTGTAGACTATTTTTGACTTCAATTTGGGCAAGGAGAGTTGTTTGTCAGTTGTCTTCACGTCATTCTTGTCGTTACAGCTTATTTCATCCATTGCCCTGGCAATGGTTCGACTGTCTTTATTTGTGGTGTCATTTTGTTTGCTAATTTCTCTGTCAGGAAAGCTTTCTTCAGTTGGCAGTTCTTGTTCTCTGGAATCTGTGTCCTCATCACCTTGTTCATCTGAATTCTCCTTGTCTAAATTGGTTGTGATTTTCTGTAGACTTTCCTCCTGATCTTGGTTGTCCCCTGTTGGTTTAAAGTTCACATTGTCAGTATGTATTAAACGACTGGTGTGCACTCTCACATATTCACTTCCATGTTTGACCAAAACTTGTTTGTTTTCCTGTCCAATCACTGATCCTGGTCCTCTCCATTTATCACTGTCATTGCGCTTGTAAAATACTCTGTCGCCATTCTGGAATCTTGCATCATTACAGCTCCGAACATTACTTTTTAATGCACGTTTTATCTTCTCAGAGGATTCACTTTGGATGAAGGCTTCTCTCGCAGATCTCATTGCAGCTAGATTTCGCTCAACTGTTATGCTTGACACATTCTCTTCGCAAGCTGGTAACTTATCATTCAGGACACTTGGCATATTGGTGTTCTTTCCAAATACAATCATATTAGGGCTGTAACCATTATGTCCATGTAGTGTGTTTTTTGCACTAACTGCCCAGCACACAGCTGTTTCCAATGAGCAATCTGTGTCTTCCATCACTTTCTTCACTGATTGTTTGATGACTCCATTATGTCTTTCACACAATCCATTTGACCATGGGCTTTCTGCTGCTGTTTTCGCTGCCTCTATGTTGAATGCTTCACACATTTCTCTGTACTCATCGTTGGCAAATTCACCACCATTATCTGCTAGGAATCTCTGTGGTTGACCAAAGTAACTGATCCAGGTCTTGAGTATGGCCTCAATAATAGAAGATGGCTTCTTTGACCTTCTGACACACGCTACAGAGTATCTTGAGAACACATCAACTATATGTAGAATCCACACTCCCTGTTGATATGTAATGAGATCCATTGCTACTGTGTGATTGAACTCTGAAGCTAGAGGTAATCCTACCACTGGTCTGAGAGGTGTCTTCTTGTATATCTTGCAGATATCACATCTCTTTGACACTTCATCAACAATATTCATGACTTCCGGGTCATCTTTCCAGAGACAAGATGCTTTCATTAAACGTTTAAGTTTGTCAGAGCTACAATGGCAGAATTGTCTGTGAAGTTTGTTGACCATGTTCTCTTTCTCCTTTCTGGTCTTCGCATCAATGGTAAGTAAACAATATTCTTCACTGACATCTTGAGTTGCTTGAGAATCGGAAAGTTTCCTTGATTTGGTAAGTGGGATGGCGTAATGTCCTGACGATGTCTTGAGCAGTGGCTGCTGTTCACCAAACATGGTTACACAATCTTCATTAAAGTTGAGCACAGTTTCTGCTTTCTTCATTGCTCCCTTCGACATTAATAAAGGTATATCAACATCAATCACATCGGTTTCGAGATTAACTTCTTTGGATCCTATTACAGCTGGAATTACAACTTTCTTTGTTGACATAACTGGTTTTCCACTTCCAAATTTGAATGCAGCAGTTGATGGCTTCTCTTCTATGATGTCTTCATCTGACAGGCTCTCTCTGTAACATTCTAGCCATTGTCTACCACATACAGTCTGTGTACACCCCGAATCTAGAACTGCACAACTAAATGTTTCTCCAACGAACACTCTCATTTCATCGGCTTCGTGGTTAGGCGATTGGAACAAGCTTAGCTTTTCTGTCTTAACTTTTGAATCTTGATTTTGATTCTCATAAGCATCAGGACAGTTACGTGCCCAGTGGAATTTGCTATCACAGATATTGCATCTTGAAATATTTCCATCAAAATCAAGAGGGTTTAGCCTTCTTCGTCCACGTGTTGTGTCTGCATCGCGTGAACCACTCGACGTATAACTTCGTTGTGATCGTCCATTGTTGTTGTTGTTTCCTCTTCCTTGAGCTTGAGGTCTCAATCCTCGCGACGATCCTCGGTAAGCTCCTGTTCCCCTTTTCGACAAGTCGCTGTAAAACACTGATTCTTCTTTAACTTCTCCCCAATTAGTAAAACTTGGTGAGACTGTATCACCATAAATCTTGATCAATTGTTTCACCATCGCATCATATTTCAACTCAGTGATCGTTGCTCTGCATAATTTCATCTCTTCTTGATTAAGGTTCGCTGAATTCAAAACTCTATACGCTAGTACACCATCGGGCAATACCATTTGGTGATCTTTGATTTTTGTATATAACTGCTCAAATTTGATCAAATACTCTTTCATTGGCATGTTGTCTGGTCGTTTGAATGTCTCGAAGTTCTGATACGCAATATAGGCACTTTGGTTAGTGTCCTGTAAATATAACTTGTCGAGTCGCTCTAAAATCGTTTGAACACCCGTGTCCTTCTTGATTTCATCGATATCTATTTCCAGCGCTGCTTCTCTTGCTTTGCCTTTCAACGACAGATATAAACTGGGTCCTTGTTTCTTCGCCGGTAAGTCCGTTAAAGCTTGCCATATTTTTATCTCCTTCTTGTAATCAATCCAGCTCACATTTTCTCTAAATTCCGGTGGCGGTGCATATTTTGCCGTCATGGTGGATCGTGGACGTCCTCTGCTACCAATGTTTAATTTAATTTATATACTCTCAGTCTCATAGTAAAATACATATAATGATATAATCTCGCTTAGATACCGTACGCTAGTCCGCTAACAAAACACCAAAGATCAACCGTAATAATAACTGTTTTTCCCGCCCAATCCCCTAATATGTACACTGTCTCATCGTCACGTGACAAGTACTTAACAAAAAGTACACAGACACACAAAAAAAAGAGTTATTTTAAATCATTTTATACATGTGTTGCCAATTTGAACATGGCGCATACTATACATACATCTTTACTGGCTGTTTCCATATATTAATATATGGCATAGCATATATTAGCATTATGAACATGCCCCAAAGTTTTACATGAAGCAAACTTGTAAAATTCAGGTTTTTGTACGAAGCCCGGATAGCTCATCTGGTGGATAAATCCTAGCTAGAGAACCACTATAGTGGTGCTTTGAACCACCCAATTTAACTTTTATCCACTGAACAGCACTATGATACATAACTACACGTATTCAGTGGATAAAATTTTATATTAGGTTTTCAAAGCATGATTAGTGCTGTTCTTTATCTCAACTTTGTACAACTCACCCTAGATCATATAGATTATTTTTGTGGAAACACCATGTAAAATATTTATTTGCTGAGCTTTCGGCCTGTTGACTCAGGTCTAAGCTTAGGAAATAAATATTTTACTTGGTGTTTCCACAAAAATAATCTATATTACATTATCACCATGAAAACTTTCAAAGCATTATCACCATGAAAACTTTCAAAGAATTAATCACCCCAGATCATCAACATTGTGTTCCAAAACGACATTTTACCTGTCATAAATATGCTGTCAGTGGCATTCAAGTGTTATGCATATCATTAATATTTTGTGATTCTGCTAGTATTTTAAATAAGACAGCATAATACTCGTATTGTAGTATTGTAGTTTCAACAGATATATTTCTTCATTTCAAGGCTTTCAACATATTCGAGGCTTTAAGCTTCCCAACAGCTCACAATACCTTTTCAACAATTTATCAAAATGTACAATTGGGTGACACTTAGACACCAAATTATAGAATATTTTAGTACTTTCACAAGAGTCAGACTTCTGGTGTATCTACTATTCTGCGGTCAGACCGCTGTAGCAGCTCTGGTGTGTATAAACTTTGGTTTCTTAATTTCATTATACAAGATATTGAATAACACCTAAAACAAGAAAACAAAGCACCAAGTCAAGGTTTTGTAATGTCGATATAACAGCCAAGATATTTTGTGAGCATAAATTTCTTATATACAAGTATATAGTGTAAATACAGGGCACTGTAATCATTACCAAATCATTAATAATTTATAAACCAAACACATAGGAAAATCATGAGTGAGACAAAGGTTGGATATGTGATAAACATGCACTTAGATAGATTAAGTCAACTCTTACCTCAAACTTATCTTAAAATACTGATTTATTTGACAACTGATTCATTTCCTGATTTGTTTGATCATGAAACATTCGAAAGTTGTTTTTGATCTAATATTAATTAAACACCTAGCGGCTACATGTAGCTCGAAGTTGGTTAAAACACACTTCTCACTATATACACATGTACATGCAGTAACACGAGTCACTGACCAGTTAGCACAACACACAATTCAACCAAAATGAAACTTAAACTCAGAACAATTTTATCATTATAAATAATTTCTATCAAAGACTGGTGTATATTGACAATTTCTTCGATAAAAGAAGAAGAGCTTTGAAACAGGACACAATTGAAGGCCCAACTTCTAGCGAACTTTATAAGCTGAATATTTCTAGTACTGCTATATAAGTACCGAAGTACGACGGACCAAGTATTTATAGATTTTATAAATAGTATATAAGATAAACAACGTCACAGTTTTGAAACTATTTCTTACCTTGTATAAGCTAATCAATGACAGAAACCGTTCCAAGAAGAAAAGATTTACAAAGTAATCATTAACACTTTTCAAAAATCAAAACTGTCCAAAATGCAAAGACGGGATTCACTTTAGTTTATTCCCCACGAAAACAACTCGAGTACTTCTCGAATACCTGGCGATCAATGGCGATCTTCTCGTAGTCACAAAAATAGAAAGATTTAAACGTTGAATCACAATGCCTACATAAGCCCTAATCGTCACATTTATTCGCTGGAGTAAACGCTACTTGATTGCTGATAAATAAGAAAATTTAATTTTATCATTGGAGGGGGCCAGGAACCAGCAGTTTCCACGAAAACAACTAAAGTTCCACAGTGAAACGTATTTTATTCAATACTATAAGCATGCAAAATTTGAGCACTTTCTATTGTTTATTTCTAGAGATATTCCTAATTTTACGATTTTCATTTCGCTCGTTTGGAGAAAGTGACGTCATCAGCCATATAATTTGCATATTTCAAAAACGTGAATATCTCTTGAACGAGACGAGTTAACGTTATTTACAAACCACAAACGCCGTTCCTCCTCATTTTAAATGTACTTTATGATTAGATCAAAAAAAGACTGACGATTTTTCATCTTAGTACACTTTAACTTGATAAATCCCTCCCCCCCCGGCCCCCCAATATCATTATGTCCTCTTGTATAAAGACATGCTTGACGTCCATGAACACGGCGAAATAATTCGGCTAACACCGATAAATTAATTCAGATGCTTTCGCCAGACTAAGTAGTAATAATTCATTTTCTCAAGCATGATTAAAGATCCGGTATGAATTTAAAAGCGAAAACGCATGCGTAGAACACATATAGTTATCCCACAATGACGATTTCGACCTGATAACATGGGGTTAAATAAAACGTTAACAAAACTAAAACTGGCCAAAAGGCCATGCCTTCCCGTCATGAAATACATTAGCAGACTTTAATACTATTACTACTATAACTTCGTCACCTTTGCTATCTCTTCTCCGAGGGAAGGCTTATGGTGGAGAGATGTAAAGGGACATTTTTGTATAAAATAATTGTTATAATATAAAAATAATAAGTTATTGCTCGTAACTCTAAAGTTCTAAACAATTACTAACCGCTTTCACTCTCCTATCCTTTACGACTTTAAAGGCTAAAGTTTCCACTCAGGAAAATTGTCCGCAAGATAGGAATGGACAGGAAACTTTCTTTTGTATTAAGGTCATTTAGTTCCCAACCGAGAGCTCACAAGACAAAGAAAACTTTCCTGTCCGTTCCTGTCCTGAGGAAAATTTTCCTGAGTGGAAACTGGCCTTATAACACATTTGGCTTTGAGTGTAAAGGTTCTTAATTCGACCTATTCTATTTCAAGGGGGAGACACAAACTCATAACCTTCTGATCGCCGGTGAGACGCTCTAACGACAGGCATTTTGTAGACTTGCTACAGGTCTCTCTCTTTTACGAAAAAGCGGAAAACGGCAAAGCCGGAAGAGGGGGAAGAGATAGGAAAAAACAGGAAAGTATCTCAGGGTAAATACATTACGGACTTTGAGTTCGTTGACTTAGGTTGAGTTCGATGTATGAACGGTTATAGCTGACTATTACGTTTGTTATTTCAATCAATCCAGTTTAATGACTTCCAAAACGCCCCAATACTGCTAAAATTATTGTAGTGTCAGCATTGAAGTCGATCATAAACAGTGTTTTCCTACATCGTACTTCTTGCATATATAATACTGACTGCTAAAGCCAAATTGTATGTAATCATTAATCATACTTGTACCATGAGCTTTATGTAACTGTAAGCAAAAACAACTCAATTTTATTACTATTAATTTACTTTTTACCTGCGTCTTAAGAGATTTACAGTCATTTGCAACTCACTTTTCACCCAAATCTTGAACTACGCATTTGATTGGCTGTTAGGAACCAGGCAACCAATCAAATGCGTAGTTCAAAACGAACTTCCGAACGAACTTGCGATCTTCCAAAAGAACTTCCGAAGATTTGGGATTTATAGCATTTTCATATATATATATATATATATATATATATATATATATATATATATATATATATATATATATATATATATATATATATATATATATAAGTAGTAATGCCCCCCACTATAGCCGATTCATAATTAATTAGGTAAATTGAATTTTTAATGAGCTTTGACATCATCGTTCTCAGGCTCCTTTTGGGAAACTCTAACCCTAACTTCCCCCCCCCCCCCCCCATTAACTTTAGCTGTCACTCAACCCCCCGGTTTTCACTACGTCATATCGACTCATTATTTATGCTTACGTCATGTTCCACCAAACCTGGAGACTGATGATGACAAGCTCCAATGGACAGTAGAGGTGTTTGGTGACTTGGTGGATACTCTTGCACCGATTCATAATTAATTAGGTAAATTGAATTTTTAATTAGGTCTGTCAATATCCTCCTCAGGCTCCTTTGAGACCTCCTAACCCTAGCTTTTTACCAACCCCCCGTTATTCACTACGTCATATTCACCTTATTATTTATTCATTCTCAGACTCCTTTAGATAGTCTAACCCTAACCCCTAAACCCTGGCTGATACTAACCCCCCTGGTTTTCACTACGTCATTCCCGTTTGGTCTCCGATTGATTCCCGTAGGCAAAATACCGTCGAGTTGTTTCTTATAAGTACTAAAGTACGGTGTTGTATATATACACTTTACCCCAACAGTGCGCGTACGGTAAACGTTTGACAAGATGGATATTATTTACGATGAACTAGAAAGAAATAACGTTGATATCGATAAAGACACTTTGTCTTTTCACTTAGAATCCTTACTTACCGAACACCAAGACCTGTACAACTGTGTAAACCACCAAATCAATGGAGATAACTTGCTGAGTATTATTTATGAAGAGATGAACCCTAACAATTTTGGTAGAATTATCGCTTATCTAACCCTAGTGTATAGAGTAAACGAATTTTTGGATGAAGAAACAATTCGAGAAGCCGTAAGAAGAACAATCAGCGATTTGAGACGTATCGACTTGGCAAAATATAAACGAAATAAAACTTTATCCCGATGGCTTGGTTCAATGCTTTTCATGATGATATTTGCATATTGCCATGTGTAAAATCTCATTAAAAACTCGTTAGTAATTTAAACAAAAGAACAAGTCTGGGCGAGTCCGGGCGAGTCCGGGCGACGTCAGAGTTTAGACAAAGAAATCCTAATTAATATGCGCGTAACCATGGAGTTGAACAGCTTTAACTTTGTTTGGTGTATCATTCGCTTACTGTTTGTCGTCAGAGAAAGATCATTGTAATGGAGTGTCTTCACGGTAAACCTGCATCTAACTCAACGACCAAGAATGGTTTATTCTGGTTCTGTGGCCAAAAGCCTAGCTGTCAGTTTTTCTGCCCTGAAGAAGATTGTTACATGTTTGGCAAAGCCGTAGATGCTTTTCGAACAAGTGGCTGTCTACATCCAGTCTGTCCTACTCATCAGAAATTGGCGACACTGCGAATGGTTAAAGACAAAATGAGAGAAAGTTACGGGAGACCTTACTTTGTCTGTTCTGAGCGAGAGAATCCCTGCTCGTCGCGTGAACCCTCTAACCTTTGTCGCGTGAACATGACTTGCTGTGGAGGTTTACCACAAATAGCCCTTCGTGATATTTTTCGAAAGATTCGCTGTATATCAGCGTGCTGTGGGGGAAAAATTGTCATGCAAGCATCCGAATTAGATGGCAGAACAGTACCTTCACGATCTGTATTACAACCCAGAAAGTCCGGCAAGTTTTGGCGGCGTGGATGCCTTATACCGTGTCTGGGCTGGTACACGTAGTGGGTGTCAGTCGGAAAGATCCCGGATCTTACTCGGATTTCATCGGGACAGGTCGGCGTGAGATCGACAAACAGGTAGGAATACGGCTCTTTAGTCGCCATCTGATAAGCCTGTTGAAAAAATTTGGTGTTGCTAGGATACAGTTGCTTAGCCAGATGAGTCACTTGACTTGCATCTCGAACGTTTTTCGTCAGACATAAATAACTGGCGTTCAGGGAAATGGTCCGATGATCTTTACTTTGGTGAAACAGATTCTGTACAATATAGATTACACTTAGATTCCCATGGTGCGATTTTTTCGTAAATAATTTAGCGATTTCTGCATCTTTTTCACCCATCATGTCATCAATGATGTACAAATTTCTTGTTTGGGGGTTAATGCTATCCAGCATCGACTGGGGCAAACCTTGGACAAACTGAATACCCGGAACTAATGATTCTATTTCAGCAAATGTGTCTTGATACTCGGAATAGAAATATTTAATGTTCTCTGGAGCAGGGTCGATCATAATTTTGGCGTTGGCTAACAATTGTTTCACAAAGGATGTCTTCCCCGTCTTGGTCCCCCCAGAGACCATGAGCCCAAACGGATGTGTTAACTGTATGGAGTACATAGTTAAACTGAACAGAACGCTTGTGAGATCTTATTTATACCATTTGGGCCGCTTCGTACATTGTACTCGTTTTATGTACTTAGTATTTCGAATAAGTCTGTGTAATTCGTTTAACAAAGTTTCTAAATCTATAGGAGAAGCTTTAGCTCGAATCAAATGAGATTGTCTTTCTTTTGAAGAGAGTTGATGAACATTGGATAAATGATTTGCTAATCTTAATAAACCTTGCTTGCCACAGACAGGACAATCCTTACGCCTTCGAGGCATGATAACAAATGAACGATTTGAAAATGGTACTCAAAAATAAATACTTTATATGGCCCTGGGGGCCTTTTTCGTGGCCCTGTGGCCCTATCGCTTGAATACACTCCCTGTCCCCTCGGCCCCTGTCCCCTCTGACCCTCCACCCCCACCCATAACCCTGTGTTCTAAAAGACCCTCATTAAGCCCTTAAACCGCCACGCCAGAAAATTGACAATAGATAGTATTAATAAAAGATATATTTACAAACACACACAAAATTTTTAAAATTATTTACAAACACGCAACGTTATTAAAAGAAGTACACACAAAGAAAACACACAAAGTTAAAATCCATAAGGTAAAGTATCAAAATTATTTACAATCACACGTTTATTGTACACGATCCTATAATCCTTAGTCTCGCTCTTAGTCACGACATCCTTATTCGTTCTATCGCGTACAATTTTACTAGGAATATTTACATTCACTGGATCTACTATATCACAGACAACACCGAGGTAAACCATATCACACATAACGTCGTGATTAACTTTTTGCTGAGTCCTAAAATTTAAGGTGATCCCTCTCACTTTACATACGGTTTTACCGGTGTTCAGTTCGTAACTATAGTTCTTTGGACCACCGGAGACAAAGGTTACGATATGGTTACCGTCTAACTCGTCGGTCAACTCTCCGAGGTAGGATCCGGTAGGCGGTTCCCATTCTCCTTCTTTTGACACGTAGACAATGGAGTCAGTATCGAAATACAGTACGCGACGGTTGAGTTGTTCCAATACACTGTACAGTTTCAGGCGGGCGTGGGTTGTAGTAAAGGACGCAATCACCACGTTGGTCTTCTCGCTGGTCAGCACGAAATCGTCAGTGTGTTCGTAATGTACCTCAATCAGCTCGTCATTAATAAAGTTCGTGTCGGTCACGTTCACTTTGTCGTTCGACAACAAGTCAAAGTATTCAGCCGGATCCGAGATGATCTTCACCTGAGTCATATTGGGACGCTGCGCGAATTTACCTAAAACACAGACAGAAAGAAAAGAAAAGGGAAGGAAAAACATTAGTCACTGAATATTTCTGTGAGAAACCCTAAAAAATAAAAAGCGCTCTTTGACACGAAAAACTATTACACTCACCCCAAAAAGAATTCAACATCAGTTTTGCCAGCGCCCTCAGACCAGGATTCTTGACGATCTAATTCGGATCCAACTGAATTCCTTCGTTAGCAGCGTAATCTGCGATATACTGCGCCTTTTTCTCCTCATTGTCACAATCTGCAGGATATCCACTTGCCTGAAGAAGAATAAGAGTAAGGATAATAAGTCATAATTGATAAGTAACATATGAAAAACAATATTAATATCTTACCTCTTGCTTAATCTTGAGGAAGGTGTCCACGTAGTCTTTGAAAAGACCATCTGTATGTTCAGGAAAGTGCCAAACTTCGTCAATCTTGAGCAAACGGTAGCCTTTTTCTAATGCTTTTTGGAGCTCCAAGGTGACCCACGTTCCATGCAATGCTCTGTCGACGTCGAGGTGGTTACAGGTTTCTTGCTGAAGATTGTCAGCGCAGGTTCGACATAGCGGAAACATGAGTTTGCCTTGAGTGCGGTACGGCAGAACGGGGTGGTAGAGGCCGCGAGGAGGAAGAACGCGGAACATTTCACCAGACCAAAGTACTCGTTGATCGGTCTAAAGTTCTCGGTGATGATCTCTGGGTGGCCCAGTGGGTATTCGCCGTACTTATTGCACCACGGGTACAAACTGCAGAAATCCACGTAATTGACTTTCTCGTCGGGTTGAGCTTCGTAAAATAAACGAGTGGCGTTCGTTCTCCCTCCGAAAAAACTTTCTCGAGGCTGTAGAGGCTCGGAGATCTCGAAGCGTTCAAAAAAGGTCTTCATCTCGGGGTCTGCAGCGAGCTGACGGTCGATGTCGCAAGTCCAAATTTCCACGACGTTATATCCAGCGTCTTTCAGGAACTGAATCTTTTCCAGGGTTCGTTGGCGGAGGTCGTGCATGGTAAGATGGTTGACTGGATTGACCGTATCTCTGGCATAACATTTTGTACATCCGTGCCACAGGCAGCCTTGCACTTCCCACACCGTGTTCGTCTCTGCGTTGTACCCGTCGACGAGGTATTTACCGATACGCTGCTCGCCATGGTTTCGTGCATGGCGAATGGCGACATCGTCTCGAAGGGCAATCCAGGTTAACATCTTGAAGGCAATCACCGACTGTTTGTTTTCGGGTTTGTAGCCTTGAGGTGGGATGATGGCGATGGAATTCTTCTTTAAAAAGGTTTTTCGGAAAACCAGGTTGCAAGCAGAAGCGATAGTGAGGCAAGAGGCGAAGGGGTCCACATCGGTCACATCACGAAACAGTTCACGGAAGTCAAGGCAACAGCGGCGCAAAATGTCAACATCAGACTGGCAATAGCTTAGGATTTCCGCTTGGAAGTCAAATTCGTAGTCACGTTCGATGTGGTCGTTCTACCACACGTAGAATTTCTCTCGATCACCGGGGCTCATACCGTCGGGATCGTAAAACTTGGCGTCGGGAAGTGGTCCCACGTAGCTCTGGTTCTCAGTACAATTGAAAAAGTGGGGAAAGTAGCCTTTTTCCAGCTCAGTGAGACCGAAAGTCTTGGGAAAATCAGCCAGACGCATAGGGATGAAACACAGCGAGTCGATGAACTTAATTTTCAATTCTGGAACCGTCAGAGAAAGGATCTTGGCACCGCGAGTGATGACTTCAGGAGTTATACCGTTCTTATAGAGGTACTGCAGGATAAAGTAACCATCGTAAGCTTGAAAATTGTGGGCGATGAAGGTGGTGTTGGCGTTCTCGATCTGGAAGACCCACTCGCAGAACTCGTCCTTGGTATTGGACCCAGAAAACACGAACTCGTCACCGCTTTCGTTTTGGACCACACAAAGATTGGGGATATGTTGACCATTGTCTTGCGTACATTCGAAGTCGAAAAACATCAAGTTTTGCTCTCGCTCGACAGTATCGTCGACGTCGTTGTCCACTGCTACGTCGTCGTCAGGGAACTCGTTATTTGTGCTTTCTTGGGCTGGTTGTCGATTTCTTTTTTCGATGGGTTGCATATAGCACTGATGGTTCTCTGGTTTGACGTACTTGGAACATACGGTGCACCGCACTAACCCACAGTGATGGTCGTTGATACTGGCTCGGGTCACGACGCGTTGACATTTCTGGCACTTGGTGAGCAAAGAACATACGGCTTTCTGTTGACCAACAGCGGCTTTGTGGCGGGCGAAGCATTCGTCGCTCTTGAAAAATCGATTGCAGTCCTTGCAGTACTTCCACTTGACCACAGGACAGTTCTGTGTATGAAACAGCTTGCATAAATCTCCACAAGGGTGGCTGGTGATCTTGTCGTACCCTTTCTTGCAACGTATGGCAATACTGTTTCCTGGCAAGGAAGGCTGGCATACTTGTAATGACATCATAGTGGTTGTCGTGGTGGTAGAGATACAGGTGTTTCTCAGCTTCGGGACCGGAATAAATTAGAGCATTCAAGTGTTCCTTGGAAACCACGTTGAGCTGGTAACCAGGGAGGACAGCCTGGAACGTCTGGATCTCCGGGACCCCGCAGGGACCTAGGGGGACACCGGCAGTCTCGTGTAGTTCGTGGGCCAAGCGACCTTGAAGAGGTTTCCGGTGATCAGCAAGGCTTTTGTATTGCGGATCTTTATCGAATTTTGCCTTGGCAACGACGATGGCTCTCGCACAACATAGTTCATCTTTGTTTTTGATCTGAATGAAACACTGCTTCTTGTCGAGGTAACTCTGTAGATTAACTTCGTCGCGCCGTTTCCTTGCACCACCATGAGGCATTTCAACATGGACTACGTTGACGTTGACTGACTCGTCCAACGCAAATTCCGTGTTCGACTGTACCACGCGTTCCACAGCGGCCAAGAATTTCTCGGGGGTCAGACGATCTCGTTGAAGGAAAGGCAAGGAAATAGGTCGGTCGAGTTGGTGGGAGTTTAAGATGAGGCGAACTTGGTCATGAGGGGCCATATCCGAAGTTAGACGATCAAACAGGTGCTGAAAAGCGCGGTTTAGCGTTGACACAACATTTGAAACACCATGAACGTTTAACGGGTTGAACTGGATGGTATAATCCGTACCTAAAACATAGTACACTATCTTATACATTTGACCAGGTCATAAGAATTAAAAGCATGGTAAACCTCATTTCATATCACCTTTTTTGAACGCTTCGAGATCTCCGAGCCTCTACAGCCTCGAGAAAGTTTTTTCGGAGGGAGAACGAACGCCACTCGTTTATTTTACGAAGCTCAACCGACGAGAAAGTCAATTACGTGGATTTCTGCAGTTTGTACCCGTGGTGCAATAAGTACGGCGAATACCCACTGGGCCACCCAGAGATCATCACCGAGAACTTTAGACCGATCAACGAGTACTTTGGTCTGGTGAAATGTTCCGCGTTCTTCCTCCTCGCGGCCTCTACCACCCCGTTCTGCCGTACCGCACTCAAGGCAAACTCATGTTTCCGCTATGTCGAACCTGCGCTGACAATCTTCAGCAAGAAACCTGTAACCACCTCGACGTCGACAGAGCATTGCATGGAACGTGGGTCACCTTGGAGCTCCAAAAAGCATTAGAAAAAGGCTACCGTTTGCTCAAGATTGACGAAGTTTGGCACTTTCCTGAACATACAGATGGTCTTTTCAAAGACTACGTGGACACCTTCCTCAAGATTAAGCAAGAGGTAAGATATTAATATTGTTTTTCATATGTTACTTATCAATTATGACTTATTATCCTTACTCTTATTCTTCTTCAGGCAAGTGGATATCCTGCAGATTGTGACAATGAGGAGAAAAAGGCGCAGTATATCGCAGATTACGCTGCTAACGAAGGAATTCAGTTGGATCCGAATCAGATCGTCAAGAATCCTGGTCTGAGGGCGCTGGCAAAACTGATGTTGAATTCTTTTTGGGGTGAGTGTAATAGTTTTTCGTGTCAAAGAGCGCTTTTTATTTTTTAGGGTTTCTCACAGAAATATTCAGTGACTAATGTTTTTCCTTCCCTTTTCTTTTCTTTCTGTCTGTGTTTTAGGTAAATTCGCGCAGCGTCCCAATATGACTCAGGTGAAGATCATCTCGGATCCGGCTGAATACTTTGACTTGTTGTCGAACGACAAAGTGAACGTGACCGACACGAACTTTATTAATGACGAGCTGATTGAGGTACATTACGAACACACTGACGATTTCGTGCTGACCAGCGAGAAGACCAACGTGGTGATTGCGTCCTTTACTACAACCCACGCCCGCCTGAAACTGTACAGTGTATTGGAACAACTCAACCGTCGCGTACTGTATTTCGATACTGACTCCATTGTCTACGTGTCAAAAGAAGGAGAATGGGAACCGCCTACCGGATCCTACCTCGGAGAGTTGACCGACGAGTTAGACGGTAACCATATCGTAACCTTTGTCTCCGGTGGTCCAAAGAACTATAGTTACGAACTGAACACCGGTAAAACCGTATGTAAAGTGAGAGGGATCACCTTAAATTTTAGGACTCAGCAAAAAGTTAATCACGACGTTATGTGTGATATGGTTTACCTCGGTGTTGTCTGTGATATAGTAGATCCAGTGAATGTAAATATTCCTAGTAAAATTGTACGCGATAGAACGAATAAGGATGTCGTGACTAAGAGCGAGACTAAGGATTATAGGATCGTGTACAATAAACGTGTGATTGTAAATAATTTTGATACTTTACCTTATGGATTTTAACTTTGTGTGTTTTCTTTGTGTGTACTTCTTTTAATAACGTTGCGTGTTTGTAAATAATTTTAAAAATTTTGTGTGTGTTTGTAAATATATCTTTTATTAATACTATCTATTGTCAATTTTCTGGCGTGGCGGTTTAAGGGCTTAATGAGGGTCTTTTAGAACACAGGGTTATGGGTGGGGGTGGAGGGTCAGAGGGGACAGGGGCCGAGGGGACAGGGAGTGTATTCAAGCGATAGGGCCACAGGGCCACGAAAAAAGCCCCCAGGGCCATATAAAGTATTTATTTTTGAGTACCATTTTCAAATCGTTCATTTGTTATCATGCCTCGAAGGCGTAAGGATTGTCCTGTCTGTGGCAAGCAAGGTTTATTAAGATTAGCAAATCATTTATCCAATGTTCATCAACTCTCTTCAAAAGAAAGACAATCTCATTTGATTCGAGCTAAAGCTTCTCCTATAGATTTAGAAACTTTGTTAAACGAATTACACAGACTTATTCGAAATACTAAGTACATAAAACGAGTACAATGTACGAAGCGGCCCAAATGGTATAAATAAGATTTCACAAGCGTTCTGTTCAGTTTAACTATGTACTCCATACAGTTAACACATCCGTTTGGGCTCATGGTCTCTGGGGGGACCAAGACGGGGAAGACATCCTTTGTGAAACAATTGTTAGCCAACGCCAAAATTATGATCGACCCTGCTCCAGAGAACATTAAATATTTCTATTCCGAGTATCAAGACACATTTGCTGAAATAGAATCATTAGTTCCGGGTATTCAGTTTGTCCAAGGTTTGCCCCAGTCGATGCTGGATAGCATTAACCCCCAAACAAGAAATTTGTACATCATTGATGACATGATGGGTGAAAAAGATGCAGAAATCGCTAAATTATTTACGAAAAAATCGCACCATGGGAATCTAAGTGTAATCTATATTGTACAGAATCTGTTTCACCAAAGTAAAGATCATCGGACCATTTCCCTGAACGCCAGTTATTTATGTCTGACGAAAAACGTTCGAGATGCAAGTCAAGTGACTCATCTGACTAAGCAACTGTATCCTAGCAACACCAAATTTTTTCAACAGGCTTATCAGATGGCGACTAAAGAGCCGTATTCCTACCTGTTTGTCGATCTCACGCCGACCTGTCCCGATGAAATCCGAGTAAGATCCGGGATCTTTCCGACTGACACCCACTACGTGTACCAGCCCAGACACGGTATAAGGCATCCACGCCGCCAAAACTTGCCGGACTTTCTGGGTTGTAATACAGATCGTGAAGGTACTGTTCTGCCATCTAATTCGGATGCTTGCATGACAATTTTTCCCCCACAGCACGCTGATATACAGCGAATCTTTCGAAAAATATCACGAAGGGCTATTTGTGGTAAACCTCCACAGCAAGTCATGTTCACGCGACAAAGGTTAGAGGGTTCACACGACGAGCAGGGATTCTCTCGCTCAGAACAGACAAAGTAAGGTCTCCCGTAACTTTCTCTCATTTTGTCTTTAACCATTCGCAGTGTCGCCAATTTCTGATGAGTAGGACAGACTGGATGTAGACAGCCACTTGTTCGAAAAGCATCTACGGCTTTGCCAAACATGTAACAATCTTCTTCAGGGCAGAAAAACTGACAGCTAGGCTTTTGGCCACAGAACCAGAATAAACCATTCTTGGTCGTTGAGTTAGATGCAGGTTTACCGTGAAGACACTCCATTACAATGATCTTTCTCTGACGACAAACAGTAAGCGAATGATACACCAAACAAAGTTAAAGCTGTTCAACTCCATGGTTACGCGCATATTAATTAGGATTTCTTTGTCTAAACTCTGACGTCGCCCGGACTCGCCCGGACTCGCCCAGACTTGTTCTTTTGTTTAAATTACTAACGAGTTTTTAATGAGATTTTACACATGGCAATATGCAAATATCATCATGAAAAGCATTGAACCAAGCCATCGGGATAAAGTTTTATTTCGTTTATATTTTGCCAAGTCGATACGTCTCAAATCGCTGATTGTTCTTCTTACGGCTTCTCGAATTGTTTCTTCATCCAAGGATTCGTTTACTCTATACACTAGGGTTAGATAAGCGATAATTCTACCAAAATTGTTAGGGTTCATCTCTTCATAAATAATACTCAGCAAGTTATCTCCATTGATTTGGTGGTTTACACAGTTGTACAGGTCTTGGTGTTCGGTAAGTAAGGATTCTAAGTGAAAAGACAAAGTGTCTTTATCGATATCAACGTTATTTCTTTCTAGTTCATCGTAAATAATATCCATCTTGTCAAACGTTTACCGTACGCGCACTGTTGGGGTAAAGTGTATATATACAACACCGTACTTTAGTACTTATAAGAAACAACTCGACGGTATTTTGCCTACGGGAATCAATCGGAGACCAAACGGGAATGACGTAGTGAAAACCAGGGGGGTTAGTATCAGCCAGGGTTTAGGGGTTAGACTATCCTAAAGGAGTCTGAGAATGAATAAATAATAAGGTGAATATGACGTACTGAATAACGGGGGGTTGGTAAAAAGCTAGGGTTAGGAGGTCTCAAAGGAGCCTGAGGAGGATATTGACAGACCTAATTAAAAATTCAATTTACCTAATTAATTATGAATCGGTGCAAGAGTATCCACCAAGTCACCAAACACCTCTACTGTCCATTGGAGCTTGTCATCATCAGTCTCCAGGTTTGGTGGAACATGACGTAAGCATAAATAATGAGTCGATATGACGTAGTGAAAACCGGGGGGTTGAGTGACAGCTAAAGTTAATGGGGGGGGGGGGGGAAGTTAGGGTTAGAGTTTCCCAAAAGGAGCCTGAGAACGATGATGTCAAAGCTCATTAAAAATTCAATTTACCTAATTAATTATGAATCGGCTATAGTGGGGGGCATTACTACTTATATATATATATATATATATATATATATATATATATATATATATATATATTCGCTTACCTCAAAAGTCTGCAACAGGCTGTTTCATCTAAAAAGGAATCTTCAGGCAGATGACAATTTTCGAAAACAGGGGGTGCTTATATCCTTCCTGCCGGAACGTGGGAGTGTGGGGGCGAAACAATACATGCATTCGCCCCCACACTCCCACGTTCCGGCAGGAAGGATATAAGCACCCCCTGTTTTCGAAAATTGTCATCTGCCTGAAGATTCTTTTTTAGATGAAACAGCCTGTTGCAGACTTTTGAGGTAAGCGAAAATCGATATTTGCTCTAACTATATGTTATCGAGCACTCTGCGTTTCGTAGACCAAAACCCACACGTATATATATATATATATATATATATATATATATATATATATATATATATATATATAATTGTTAGAATGTTTTCGTCGCTACTCCGAGTTTCACGCGTAACTATTTTATTTATTCTGCTCTACCAGTAATGGTATTGAGCACTCTAGAACCATACGCCAGCTTTGTAACATTCTTGTTACACACATCTTTTGCTATATATATATATATATATATATATTTGCACTCATTTTTAGCGTTATTTGGACAGTTTTAATGCAGTTGTACAATAAACAGTAATAATACAACAACTCTAGTGTACTGTCTGATAGTCTGATGGTGGGTATTGAGTATTTCAATATTCGCACTTGCTATGCACTGTGGGAAAGTATATCTAATTCGCACAAGCTCAAGTTGTGGCAGGCGCAGTGCGGGCATTTTAACGGAAATATACTTGAAATATAAGGTTTCAAACTACCAAGTAAATCGGACGTTAAATGAGCTAAAATACAACAAATTTTTCAATAAATAACATTGTGTGCTTCTTGAGTTGATTTGAAGCGATTTATGCATGTTTTCGTTTGGGATTTAGACCTGAATTTGTTGCCCAGGGGTGGGGCCTTATATTATTTTTTTATTATTATTATTTATTTGCCCATATTTATTTATTTTACATATTTTTTTGTTTTTTTTTAGTATTGTATAGGGCTAGGGACCCACTAGAAATCTATAAAGACTTTTAATTTAAGAGCCCTAGTTAAACAATGGGTCATTCCAGAAAAGATCCATACCTCCCCCACAGAGGAAATTTGTGCCATCCGGGGAGGGGAGGGGGGTAAATCTACTTCTGATAATAGTAAAATGTACTAGGACGTCCGAAAGGGGGAGGGGGTCAACTTCACATTTCCTCCGTGGGGGAGGTGTGGATGTTTTCTGGAATGACCCAATGTTTTCTATCTATACCGGCACACTGTCTTTCCCTAGGGTGGGGACATTTCCCCCAAAACGTCGAATGCCGGGGTGTTGGCTGGGGGGGGGGGGGGGGATGGGCACAACTGGAATTGACTGATACATTACAATTATATTACTAGTCTACAATATTTAATAAAAGTATATATATACAGCTTTACTAATATTAATAATAATGATCTTATAGAGCTGATCAATTGAAGTTTAATTGCATACAACCCCACTACTCATATACTTTGAGTTGATCCTTTGAACAATCAGTCATCCGTGAACTTATGAACAAGCACGTGCGCTGGCTTTCTTTGCTATTTGAATCAATATTTGAATCTATTAAATGCGCAATATGGCTTTGTTGATGTGATATAGAAAAGAACCTAGTTAAGAATATACGAATAATATCTCACCATTTTGATGCTGACTTATTTAATATGAATGACCAGTATCACTCACTCTCGCAATCAATCTCGTACCCATTTTCGCAATCGATGAATAGGCGAGTTTCAGGGTGTTGCGCGCGCATCATTTTTCAAAAAAGCTGGCAAGCTCCACTCAAAGTAAACGTACTATTTAAAATAAACAAAGTATAGATACAGTTTCTGGATATTAAACACTGTTATTCTGCTGTTGTTGGCTCGCTAGCAAGTCTGTTTGCCATTGCTTACTTTGTAGAGAGCCCGCCAATTCCTTTCCAAAACGATGCGCGCGCAACACCCTGAAACTCACCTATTCGATGAATAAACAACACGATCTCTTACCAAAATTAAGTGTATATCTTAATTGTAAAATAGGGCTCGAATTAAGACATGGCCTTAATTTTTTCCGGAGGGTTGTGACTAGGTTTAGGGTCCGGGGTTTTTTGGTTAGGTTTAGGGCTACCGGGGGGTTGTGGTTAGGGGTTGGGGTATGGGGGATGAGTTTTCATTTAAAATTAAGGATTATCCTTAATTCTAAGCGAGTTGACAATTAAAAATAATCCTTAATTTTGGATGTGAGATCGACCTGGAATAAAATAACGTAACAAAAATCAATTTTGTACCCAGGCTCTATTTGGCGCTAAAATATTGCGCTGAAGACCAGTCCCCATCCCCCCTCCCTTCCATCAGAGGGTATATAGATTTTCAGTGTAAAATAGAGTGTTGCGTAGGCAGCCAGTGTCTTAGATAGAGCAATGTGAAAAGGCGGTAAACTGCTCAGAACATTTTTGATAACGAAATACTGACGTTTCGAACGGACTCCTTCACATATTACTCTGATGAGCAGGGCGCTCTAAAAAGAGAGCCCTGGATATGAAGAGAGCTACCCTGAAAAATCATTCTCGGCATGCAGTTATACGATGCACCTTAGCTTTTCACTTTCCTGTATATAAATCTTCACTCTGTTGAGGAGCACGTACCCCTTAACCCACCGACCCCATACTAGAGTCTGTTTTTCACTATATAAACCATCGTTTTTTTCTGCGCGAGTGAAAAAAAAATTGCTGTTTTTCATTAGGCGTCGCGACTTTTTTCGCGCGAAGCGATTTTTCAGTCATTAAATTGTGAAATTGTCATGTGTACATGTTAGAATTAGGGATGTTCTGAACATGGACTGGAACTATAGGGTCTCTGAAATGCTATTTCCTGCATTTTGGGGGAAGAATTTAATTATAGAATTCTGAAGATTATAAAACGCCATACAAAATACCAAAACTAAATATTTACATTATTTTTAGTAAGATTGCGACAAACTTTCTAGTCAGTTTGATGATGTATGCATTGTGCATATACAAGTTAGCTAGCTTCCTTTAGTCACGCGGTCACATATCACGGCATAGAAAACGCGTGCAGGGTTGCGCAGGGCACGGCCTAGCGTGTGAAATCAGCGGAATAATGAATGGCGTTATTGATCGAAGGAATGCAAAGAATTTCAAGAATGTTAGGAATGCAGAGAATTTGAAGAATGTTAGGAGTGGCCCCTGGCTAGACCAAAAACCGGCTTAACATCCTTATGTCATGTCCCTGCGAGCAGAGCCTTCTTCTCCTTATTTATTAGGTAGATACGTCACCAGTTCACAGTTGATAAAATATAGTTGATAGTTTTGCACTGAGCTGAATAATCTTGCCACTTTAATTTTTGAGTTGTTGATTATTAGATTTTAATCCGATTCATTTTTTGATAAATGTGTTGAAGATTAGTCTGTTACTTCGACTGAATTTAGCAAGTGAAACAACTCTCAGTGCCCGTCAAGCAACACGTGTGATGAGATGAATAGAAAAAGTGCCTCGTCGTTCAAATGTAATCTTACTACCCCTGTCTGCACATGCGCACGCTGTTTGCTTTCTTTGTACCGCAAAAGATGGTGGTGGTACATTTAACCACAATGCTTTGCAACCTTAAATCAATTCAAATAACAACTAAACATTATCATGCTAAGATGGATTAAGTAAACAAGAACTTCATTTGTACCAAAGTTGATCTTTTTAAAGACCTATCTTCCGATAATTGTACAGGAAACAATATGTACTGCGCAAAGGATTGTGGTTAAATGTACAAGTCGCCATCTTTTTCGGTACGGTCAACTACCAACATGTTCTCCTACCGGAATTACCAATAATCAGCAAGTGTCCTAAATACCAATAGTAGGTAATTCTCTGCCCCACGTGCGGTATGTTAAACCGAAAAGCATACAATAAATGATCCAGTGGGGGTGTTCGTATCGGGGGGGTCTGAGAAGTGGGTCTTCCTCTCCGAAGAGGGTTGTGATTGGATTTTAGGGTTGCTGGGGGTTTATCGGGGGGTGGGGTGGTGGTGTGCGATTAGGTTTAGCGTCAGAAATAGAGGTGGGGTTTAATTCCTTCACGATTATCGTGAATTCTGGCCACTTGACAATTCAGGATAATCATAAATTCTAAATTCTAAATGAGAGGACATCCGAAAATTACCAACAATTACTAGTAAGTTTGGGAAACTCGAATAGAGTAATTTAATATTAACATGTATGTTAAAAGAAATACGGCAGCGCGCATTTCTCTCCCCTCCCCCTCTCTTTCTCCCGAATTGGAGAAGTGAAATTATTTATTATTTAATATATTTGTCGCAATTAAATAAAAACATATATACATAACTAGAACAAGTGTAAAAGGACAGGAAATTAAAAAGCGACAGGCGGAAGAAAAAGGACTGAATATCCCAATTAAGATTAATTAAAATATTTACAAGTTAAAAATTTTAAAGCACAAACTTAAATTGTGCCGGGAACAACATATTCAGTTTCACGTTTTTGCCTATAAAGGTCAAGTAATTTGTTTTTAAATAGGTTTAAACTAGTGATGCTTCTGTTCATCTTTGCAATCTTTAGGTAACTCGTTCCACAATAAAGCTATACTCTTTTAAAATAGAAATGTTTTAAATAATCTTGCTTGATAATGATTATATATACTCGATAGTTGTTAGGATCAAAATTCCCGGTATTTTATCTGTTCAGTGGTGTTTGTTGGAAAATTTCCGAATGGTTGATGACTGATTGACCAATTTTGGATTTAAATAGAAGAATACGGCCAGGAATCTCTCTTATATATTCCAGCGGCAAAATGGATAGGCTTGTCAGTCTTTGCTTGTAACTTGTACTCAGTAAGTCGTCTGAATAATAGCGGCAAATATATTTGTAGATCGAATTAGGTTCCAGCTGATGCATTGTAGCTATATAGTAACGTCAAAATCAACTACACGGAATCAAGTCTGTTACAGAATTTCTTCGTAAAATACTTTCCCACGGGGTTTTTTTTGTCGCGAGTTGCCTGGGAAGGAGGGCTTTTGTCACGTGACTTATCGCGCGCGTCGCGCCTCAATCACTGACGTCACAAAGTAACAAACTTCGAAAATGAACCCACCAAATGGATAACGTTTGAAACACAAAAACATGAAAATTACGTCGACAATATTAAAATATTTACACCTGGATAAAGGCTATTGTCTGTTAAGTGGTAAGAACATTTTATACTCTTATACATATTGCACATCTTAAAATCTCAACAAACAGTTTTAGTTAATTTTTTGAATTCATTACATTATATAACAAACAAAAGGCCGTCACGCGCTTTCAAAGAAGTCAGAATTAACTTTGTAATTAATTGTTTGAATTAAAATATATTTTTTAAAGTTTTTTTAAGTTTCAATTAAAGATACGGTTTGCGTGAGTTTAGGTCCACTAAAATGTATTTAAACAATTAAACATGGGGAAAACATGTTATTTACCAAACCGAAGGTTCGCACGTAGTGAAAATTTTGGCTAATTAACAATTAGACAACGAGCTCGAGCTGTGTATGAGCTGATTGTCGATGAGGCGCAGCCGACTTGACTATTTGACTATTGTTCATAGACGAGGACGAGTTGTCTATAACTGTTTTAAAGTGTCACTATGATGAAAAAATCGTCAGTCTTTATTTTAATCTTATCATAAAGTACATTTAAAATGAGGGTGAACGGCGTTTGTGCTTTGTCAATATCTCATCTCGTTCAGGAGATATTCACGTTTTGGCAATATGCAAATTTATGGCTGATGACGTCATTTTCTCCAAACGAGCGAAATGAAAATCGTAAAATAAGGAATATCTCTGGAAATAAACAATAGAATGTGCTTAAGCTTTGTATGCTTATAGTATCTAATAAAATACACTTCTCTGTGGAATTTTTGTGATTGCCATGGTAAGCGCATGCTCTCAGGTTACTCTAAACCTTAAAAAGGGAATTATCATTTTTGCTTCATTGTTTAAAAATAGAACGATTTAAACGTTTGAATTACTGTTCGAGATTGAGCTAAAAACAGACTACGTATTTCCGCCGGAAATAACACGCATAGTCCTAAGCTGAAGACCGTGGGAACTGAGTTGTTGTTGTGCGGCCGTGCTTCGAGTGAGAGTATTAAACTAATCTGTGAACTGTGAACTGTGAATAAAACTTTTAAAACCTTTTGTGATTTATCTTGGATATAAGCGAAAAGATTCAAGATACGTGGCACCCCCGATGGGACTGTGAAAACCCATATATTAAACAATAACGCGACAATGTCAGTGGAAATTCAAAACAGCAAAACAGCGATGTCAACAAACGACGCCTTTGTGATATCTGAAACTGTTCTTCGGACGAAGATTACACAGCTTGAGCGAGCTACGGAAAAAGCTGAAACAGTTATACAAACGGAGAAAAAACGAGTAATTGCCAGGCACGTCGATACCTTGAAAGAAACTCTGTCTGAAGTAAACCGATTGCGAAGGAACGTCGAGGCAGAAAAAATCGCTAAAAGCATAGACGCGGGTGAAATCGACAAGTGGAACGACGATGTCGAAAACAAGATGGAAACAGCCGACGGTATGATTGAAATGTTAGAAGGATGGTTGGAAGAACAAGACGCAAAGATAGAAAGATTACAGCGTGATCAGAAAGTCGAAAGAGAGAATCAAGAGCGAGAAGAACGACTACACTTCGAGCTTAAACTACACGAAGCGAAAGTGAAACTACAAGCCGAAATAATTAAACCGGATACACCGCAGACAAACAACGAAACGCTCAAGTTACAAGCGAGGTTACCTAAACTTCAAATAACTAAGTTCAACGGAACTTATGGCGACTGGCCTCGGTTTTGGAGTCTGTATTCCGAAACTATCGACAAGACCAGCGTACCTCCTGTAAGTAAGTTCTCCTACCTAAGAGAATTGTTGTGTGAAAAAGCAAAGAAAACCATAGAAGCTTTACCGCATACAGCCGAAGGCTATAACCGAGCCATTGCCATTCTTAAAGATCGTTTTGGAAAGGAAAGTGAAATTGTGAAAACCTACGTAAAAGAAATACTGGATCTGCCTGATATCGCCACGACTAACGCAAAAAGAATACACGAGTTTTTCGAGAAACTGGCTTACTGTGTACAGTCGTTGGAAACACTTAAACAACTTGACGCAGTCAATGGCACTGTCTCGATGATTCTGGATAAATTGCCCGCCGTCAGAGGAGATCTCGTTAGAAGTGACTCTAACTGGGAAAGCTGGAACTTCATACAATTTACTGAAGCTCTGCGACTCTGGACCCGACGAAATCCAGTCATAGAAGATGCGAAATCAGAAGACCCATCGAAGAAACGAGATCGACAAAGCCGAGGATGTTACCAAACACAACAAAGGAAGGGTCGACAGCCAGGAAAACCAAAAGCGTGTGTGTACTGTAACGAAGATAATCATCGGTCTTCGGAGTGTGGCTCAGTTACGACTGCAGAAGAAAGGAAGAAAATCTTGGCAAACAAGAAGTTGTGTTTCAACTGCACGGGACATGCACACCGAGCTTCAGAGTGCAAAAGTACAGCGACGTGTAAGAACTGCAGCAAAAGACATCACACCTCGATTTGCGATGTTAACCACGAGACCGGCCAACCAGACCCGGAGGCAGGGCTTACAGCTAGCAGACAAGAAGACCATGAGATAATCTACCCCATAGTGGTTGTTGAAATCGATGGAATCAAGACCCATGCACTGTTGGACACAGGGTCTGGTAGCTCTTATGCATCGGCCAAACTGATTCATGCTCTCAAGAAAAGACCAAAGCAAGTGAAGACGAGAACGGTGGACATGATGTTGAGTTCTACGACCACCAAAGTGGAAATATATTCAGCCAGTCTCGCAGCGGTTGACGGGCAGTTCAAAATGGAGATCGAGTTGTCAAAAGTACACAAACCTCAAATTATGATGACCAGAAACCCTAACTACAAGAAGCTGCTCGCGAAGTATAGTCATCTCGAGGGAGTAAAGATTAACGATCAAGATGAGAGAGAGCAAATCCCGATTCACGTCGTTTTGGGCGCAAGTGAGTACGCAGCTGTCAAGACAGCAACAGCACAGAAAGTTGGATCGCCTGGGCAACCTGTGGCAGAAAAGACACTACTTGGATGGACTGTTATGTCACTAGGAAGAGAAGATGAGGAGAGTCCAGTCCTTCTCACACAATCTACTACGACAGACTACGAACAGCTCTGCGCTTTAGATGTTCTTGGACTGGCAGATACACACGAAGATGATCAACAAGCAGTGTACCAGGAGTTTAGAGAACAGCTCGAAAGGGATGAAGCTGGCTGGTACCAGACCAAGTTGCCATGGAAGGGAAACCATCCAACGTTGCCTACCAATGAGAGGGGAAGTAAAAAACGACTGGATCAACTGGTTCGCAAACTAGAGAAGAACAACCAATATGAAGAGTACAACAGCATAATACAAGAGCAGTTTCAGGAAGGAATAATTGAAACCGCACCTGAAGAGCCAAGTGGAAAAGTGTTCTACATCCCGCACAAGGGTGTTGTCCGGAACAATGCAGAGAGCACAAAACTCCGCATTGTCTATGACGCGTCGGCGAGGGAGAACAACGACCAACCTTCGTTGAATGAATGTCTACATCCTGGTCCCCCTCTTCAGAACCGGCTGTGGGATATTTTAGTGAAATCGAGGTTTTACCCAATTCTTCTAACTGGTGACCTTAAAAAGGCATTCCTTCAGATCAGGATCAAGGAGGAAGAGAGGGACTCTCTACGTTTTCATTGGAAGGAGCCAAGCAGTAACGAGATGAAAGTCTACCGGTTTACGAGAGCACTATTCGGCCTCACATCATCACCATTTCTTCTCGCAGGAGTTCTCAACCAGCACTTTGATAACTGGAAAGACCAATTCCCCGAGGTTGTTCAAGAGCTACGTGACGGTCTCTATGTCGACGACCTGATGACTGGCGGCATTACAGTGGCAGAAACAAGAGGAAAGAAGGTAATCGCTACGAATGTGTTTGAAAGTGCGACATTCTCCATTCATAAGTGGCACTCTAACGCAACAGAACTGGAAGAACGTGGCAAGTCATCGCCTGGTACTGAAGAAATGACGTACGCCAAACAACAACTGGGAGGAGCTGAACCAAATGTCGGAAAATTACTGGGACTACCCTGGAATAGAGGACAAGACAACATCAGCGTCATCCTCAACGCAGAAAATGGCACAACGAAGAGAAGTCTTCTTTCCCAACTTGCTAAGATCTACGACCCTTTAGGTCTCGCGTCACCGACCACACTGGTTGCCAAACTACTGTATCGTGACATTTGTGATACCAAATTGCCCTGGGATGCAAGACTACCAGAGACACTTTTGAAACGTTGGAAAGATTGGAGTGACTCAATGGTCGAAAACTTCACAATACCTCGCTCACTCACACCACACCATCTGCCAATCACGGAGATTACCCTGCATGCATTTGGGGATGCAAGTTCGCGTGGAGTCAGTGCGGTAGTCTATGCAGTGGTCCGGCAAAAACGTGAAGTAACACAAGGTCTGGTTTGTGCCAAATCGCGCATCGCAAAACGTAACTTAACCATTCCACGGTTAGAGTTAATAGCTGGTCATATGGCGGTGAACCTCGTGACTAATGTGAACGCAGTTCTCAAAGATCATCAAGTAAATATCCACTGCTGGCTTGATTCAACAGTTGCCCTCTACTGGATTAAGGGCCAAGGCGACTATCGTCAGTTCGTAGCCAACCGCGTGAAAAAGATTCGACAACATGACCAAGTCACCTGGCATCATGTACCGACCTCAGAAAATCCTGCTGACCTGGGGAGTAGAGGGGGAGACGTCGTTAAAAACCAGCTGTGGAGAGAGGGTCCTACATGGTTAAGAAATCCTCCCGAATGGCCACCAGATGCAACTGTAGAATCCACGGAAGCAGCCAGAGCTGAGGCTAAGGTGAAGAGGGAAATCTTCGCTGCAGTCACCACCAAGCAAGATGCCTTCGATTCCCTGCTTGACAAGTACAAGGACCTGCCTAAAGTTTTAAGAATTGGAGCGTTTATACAACGATTCATTTGGAATTGTAGGAGCCAACCCCGACAGAGGAAAAGTGGTCCAATCAACAATCAAGACGTTGAACAGCAGAGGCTATGGTGGATTAAGCGGGTCCAGCAAGCAGCACAACAAGACACCCACTTCCAAGCTGATCAAATCCAGTTGAATCTTCAACGCAACGACCAAGAGATCTTGGAATGTCGTGGTCGAATAAGCGGAGAGTACCCGATATACCTTCCAGACAAGCATCCCTTCACATCATTGTTAGTCTACCAAGCACACCTTTCCACTCTTCATGGCGGTGTCGGATTAACTATGGCTAAGGTACGGGAGCGTTACTGGGTACCGCGACTTCGACGCCTCGTTAAGAAAATTAGAAAGGATTGTCCCGGCTGTAAGAGATTCCAAACAAAGGCATCCAAGCACCTCCTCCAGGAAACCTACCAAGTACCCGAACTGAGGGAACTATGCCTTTTCAAGTGTTAGGAGTGGACTTTGCTGGCCCAATCAAGTACCGAATCAACGCAAAAAGAGAAGGAAAAGCCTATCTGACCTTGTTTGCCTGTAGTTTAACGAGAGCTGTCCATCTGGAATTGATAAGGTCATTAGAGACGGAAGATTTCATCGCGTGCTTCAAGAGATTTATCGCAAGGAGGGGAAGACCAGAGCTGGTGTATTCCGACAACGGGGCCACCTTCAAGGCTGCTGTGAAATGGCTACAAAAAGTGAGAGAAGATGAGCAGTTCAACAATTTCCTTGCGGGTCTAGCTATCAACTGGCGTTTCAATTTAAGTCGAGCCCCCTGGTGGGGGGGTCAGTTTGAACGACTTATCGGTTTGTTCAAGAACGCCTTCTACAAATCAATTGGGAATGGCATACTCAAGTGGTCGGAGCTAGAGGAAGTGGTGCTAGACGTGGAGGTCACTCTAAATAACCGTCCGCTTACTTACTTGGAAGATGACATTCAACAACCAGTGCTTACACCAAACTCCATGCTCCAGATCAACCCAACTTACATTCCTGAACTTGAATCACACCACATAGCTGACAAGGACCTGAAGAAACGTGCTAAGTTCCTCAGAATGTGCAAGCAAGCTATGTGGAATAGATGGAGTCGAGAATATGTGCGAAGCCTACGTGAACAGCATCGACGAGCAGGAGGAAAGGAAACACCCTACCCGAAAATTGGAGAGGTAGTCATTATCCGAGATGAGCAGAAACCAAGAAACCTTTGGAGACTAGCTGTGGTAACCCAATTGATAAAGGGGAGAGACGGTGTTGCACGGGGAGCAATATTGCAAACTGGCAAGAGTACCATGGAAAGAGCTATCCAACACTTATTTCCCTTGGAGTTGTCCTGTGATCGGAAGCAGATCCCACCACTGAACCCTGATGCCCCTGTATTCCACCCAAGAGCTCGGAGAGATGCTGCGGTGGCGGCTACAATGCGGATACAAGAAATAGCAGAAAACGAAGATTGAACAAACAATTGTGAAACCTTTGTCAAGTATTTCAACAACTTAAACTTGTTTGTTAAAATTATTTGTTATATAGTAAATCTAGTACGAGATTACGTGAGAGATGAGTGTTAGCATGTATATCTCTAACGGGAATATACATGGGGGAGTGTGTTCGAGATTGAGCTAAAAACAGACTACGTATTTCCGCCGGAAATAACACGCATAGTCCTAAGCTGAAGACCGTGGGAACTGAGTTGTTGTTGTGCGGCCGTGCTTCGAGTGAGAGTATTAAACTAATCTGTGAACTGTGAATAAAACTTTTAAAACCTTTTGTGATTTATCTTGGATATAAGCGAAAAGATTCAAGATATTACAATGCCTACAAAAGCCCTAATCGTCACATTTATTCGCTGGAGTAAACGCTACTTGATTGCTGATAATAAGAATATTTAATTTTATCATTGGAGGGGGCCCAGGAACCAGCAGTTTCCACGAAAACAACTAAAGTTCCACAGTGAAACGTATTTTATTTAATACTATAGGCATGCAAAATTTGAGCACTTTCTATTGTTGATTTGTAGAGATATTCCTAATTTTACGATTTTCATTTCGCTCGTTTGGAGAAAATGACGTTATCAGCCATATAATTTGCATATTTAAAAAACGTGAATATCTCTTGAACGAGATGAGTTATTGACAAACCACAAACGCCGTTCCTCCTCATTTTTAATGTACTTTATGATTAGATCAAAAAAAGACTGACGATTTTTCATCTTAGTGACACTTTAATATAAACCAACTAGTCGGACAAGCTACTATTTTAAAGAAACAAACTGAAACCTCAGCAAAATGCGCGTTTTCTGCCATTATTTTGCATTTAAAACGTGATCTTTCGCTACGAGTAGTCTATATCACCACAGTGAGTAGCTCAGTCAATCAGAATGCAGCATTTGTAATTTGGCCGCCCAATTAAAATTCTTTTATATGTATAGGTAATAGCATGATTTCGAGTGCAATTTGGAAAAAACAAGCACGAGCGAGTTTTTCAAAGACTATCAAAATTCGGACGAGTGCTATTTGAGGTCTTTGAAAAACTCACGAGTGCGTGTTTTTTCAAAATTGCACTCGAAACCATGCTATTACTTATTAATAATATACATGAAAATGTTAGACAAAACGTTCTTCCAGCTACGAAGTTACATACCACTCATGGCTCCACTTCTCGAAGCTTTAATGGTTGAAAACTGCTTCATTTTGTTCAATAAATACATCAAACGTTTTACTCATAGCATCTAACCTCTTCTAGTCTTCTTGCAGGGACTTTTATGACAATATGAAAGCAAAATTCACTCTGTATTTCATCGAAATGTTCTTCGGCAACTTTATGTTTTGGTCGCCATATTGGATTTTCTCGTGAAGGAAAACCATCCTTCAACATCCGCATAGGCATTTCAGTGGCTTTCCGGTACTTTCCGGTTGTTTATTACCCAATCAGAATGCTTAATACGCATTGAAATTTGCACTGTATTTCATTTTTCTGCACTGTATTACACCTTTTCTGCACTGTATTACATTGAAATTGCACTCCCCTCGACCAATCAAGACGCAGTAATTTTTTCATGTATATTATTAGCATATAAATTATCCCTTATGAACTCGTTTTCATTTGGGACATGCAAAAGAACTTTTACTTTAAAACGAGATTATGTATATATAAGGGCTAATTTATAGGCACATAAAAGAATTCTAATTTGGCGGCCATTTTTGAATAAGGTCTATACTATTCTAAAGATGAATAGTCTTCTTGTTATATAGTACACGCTACATTGTTCAGTTCGCTTTGGAAGTTGAAAATTTACAACTTTCAAAGCCCGCTCTGCCGGCGCGGGCACAGCGAACATAATGGAAAACGGCCTTTACTACAACAAGAAAAGCGGAGTACCCGCGAATTAACCGCTGTGCCACCAACTAAAAACGAACATTGAGCCAATAAAAACCAAGCACAAACTTTGAATGCTATATATTGTTAGTTTATTTATCGTACATGTATTTGATTGTTCACTCCTTTTTCATCTGTTCTCCCTTTCCGCACATGCATGATAAGTCCCATTTCACCTTTAGGCTTTGGCTTAATTTACAACGCCAGTTCTTCATACTTCAATTACCACATTTAAGATTCTCTATACTTACTTAATTTAGGTCGAGGTATCCAAGTTGTTCTGGAGCTATTCAAATGCTTAGACGTTCACAAAGAGTTACAACTAAACGATGTCCAATTTTGGGCCTTTATGAATTCCTCAACTGATTTAACCACTTCGCAAATTTATAAAGTCTTCGACATGTTGGATGTGGATTGCTCCGGAACTTTGGATTTTGATGAGTTTTACTTACTAGTTTGCATTTTAATCGCCGTCCAAGATAGAGACGAAAAACATTTCATTTATCGCCATTCTCGAACGGTTTTCGACCTACTGGATGAAGATGGCAGTGGAAATATTTCCTGCTACGAATTTGAAACGTTTGGATTCTTATTTAACTTGCAAGGAGAAGCAATGAGAACCATCTTTTCAGAGTTTGATGTCTCCGGAGATCATGTAAGTATGTTTGAAACTATTCGGGAGGTTCCATCCCCTTAGCTTTTAAAGCAGGTTGGATTCTTCTAAATGGATCAAACCCAGATTTCTAAATTTAGAAATACGAATTCAGCCCACTTGAGCATATAAAATTCATTAATAATTCATGAGGAAAACACGAAGAAAAATCATAAGCGTATCGGATCTATAGAGCGTTTTCACTCACGTGATCGGTGGCCCATTGGGGGTGGTGAAACAATACGAAATATTTGAATAAGAAAGAGCTAATTCCCATACCGTACACCAATATGGCCGCCGTGACGTAAGATGAAAACGCTCTATATGTGTGATATAGACCCGCTCTAAGTTTCTCGCTGGTTTTTAACAGCGGAGATAAGCCTAATTTTCAAAATTACTACGCCAATCGTACGTATGAAGTGATTCTTTTTAGGAGTCATTTAAAAACCTTGCAGTACGGGCTTTATCGGCTCTAAAACACTCGGCTATCGCCTCGTGTTTTATATCCGATAAAGCCCTCCTGCGCGGTTTTTAAATATTACAAATATTACACGCTCCTTCACTTCTGTGTTGTTGAGCACTCTGTGAGGTTGGTGTACGTGTCCGTTAGCGATAATGCAACGCTCACTACCCTTGTGACTGTTTGAGCACTCTGGCCCAATACCACTTCACGCTATCTAGATGTGCGCATGTCCAGTATTGTCCCACATGCGGCTGTTACCGGCAGTTGCTGGGGGATAAATAAAATGGCGCTAAAGGCGCTTTTTATTCAAATTCCCTGTAACAATCACTCGCTTTTAGCTACTATTACGAACACACCAATGTGGTTCTCATTACCTACACTTAAACTTATAAATTAATAAAGTAATTTCAAATAAAAAAATAAAATATTTACAGTTGGGTAATGCCTGTTCATATTTCCTTTTTTCCTAGGAGCTGGATTATGCTGAATTTAAGATGTTTGCCATGGCGTGCATTGACAGACAAACAGAAATGGAAGCACAACACACTTCTGGGCAATCTGGTCCACTGTGTACAATTCTATAGACAATCTTCAAATGCTGGCAATAAGATAAGACTCACTTACTAACAATTCTTTATCAGAAATAAACTGAATACATAATTTTAACAAGTAGTGCATATATTCGCGTGTTGATGGACAATTATCTTGCACTACACACGTAAAAAACGCACAGCATTGCTTCGCTGTGGGTTAACAGGCTTGTACAAAGTATATACGTTGTGCTGTCCAGTATGAACGTCGCGCTGGCCAACATGAACAATGTTTTGCTGAACAGCATGAGCAACGTTGTGTTGGCCAGTATGAACAAGGTTGTGTTGGCCAGTATGAACAAGGTTGTCTTGGCCAGTATGAACAACGTTGTGTTAGCCAGTATGAACAAGGTTATGTTGGTTAGTATAAACAAGGTTGTGTTGGCCAGTATGAACAAAAGTTGTGTTGGTCAGTATAAACAAGGTTGTGTTGGCCAGTATGAACAAGGTTGTCTTAGCCAGTATGAACAATGTTGTGTTGGCCAGTATGAACAAGGTTGTGTTGGCCAGTGTGAACAAGATTGTGTTGATCAGTATGAACAAGGTTGTCTTGGCTAGTATAAACAAGGTTGTGTTGGCCAGTATGAACAAAGTTGTGTTGGTCAGTATAAACAAGGTTGTGTTGATCAGTGTGAACAAGGTTGTCTTGGCTAGTATGAACAAGGTTGTGTTGGCCAGTATGAACAAGATTGTGTTGGTTAGTATGAACAAGGTTGTGTTGGCCAGTATGAACAAGGTTGTCTTGGCCAGTATGAATACAGGGGCCGCGGCCAGGGCAAAAAAATAAAAGCTTTGAAAAATTGAAACTGTCATGTCCACTGCATGTTAGGTAATGGTTTGCATGTATAAAGTGTTGATTCTAAAATGTAGTAATTCGCAGTTGCTTCTTGTATAATCCAAAGCATCCATTCCTAAAGTAAAACACGCCCAAACAACCCAAAAAAACTCAATTCATAAGAAAATGCACATCTTAATTTGGGCTAGTCTGTCAACACATATCATTCTGCGAAGCGTGTAGGTTTAAAAATTATTAGAAACAGCTAAACACGGCATTATTTGATGATTTTGATCAGTGATAAAAAACTCTACAATCTTCCCCAAAAATGCTGCGCATGTACGTATGTTGTCAACATAAAAAAAACCCAGTCCAAAATAGTCCAAAATATGAAATTTTATAAACTTCTGAACTGACTGAAAATCACCGCTCAGAATGCATGCAGGAAATGCCATTTGCGGGATTCTATATTTCAAAATTTTCCGGGGGGCATGCCCCCGGACCCCACTAGAAAGCCTCGCGCCCGAGATCCGCTCCTGTTGAGCCCCACTCCCACACACACACACACACACACACACACACACACACACACACACACACATACTCACCCTTGGCCACTTGTGGGGACATCTACTTGTGGGGACCAGGCAGTCCTAAATTTTTAAATTATTAATAATTTGTTCCTGATTTCTTTGTTACATCGACTATTTGACGTCTTGATAAAGTTTAGTTGATTTTCTAAAATAAATATTGTGGAATTGTGGGAGCGACTTGTGGGGACACTGTTCTTATGTGACTTTACCTACTTATGGGGTCCATGTGCCTAAACTATATTTGTGGGGTCCACGTGTTAAATCCAGACTTATAAACTGCCTAAACTATATTTGTGGGGTCCACGTGTTAAATCCAGACTTATGGGGTCCATACTGTGTAATTTTCTTAAACATAAACTGCCTAAACTATATTTGTGGGGTCCACGCGTGAAATCCAGACTTATGGGGTCCATACTGTGTAATTTTCTTAAACATAAACTGCCTAAACTATATTTGTGGGGTCCACGTGTTAAATCCAGACTTATGGGGTCCATACTGTGTAATTTTCTTAAACATAAACTGCCTAAACTATATTTGTGGGGTCCACGTGTTAAATCCAGACTTATGGGGTCCATACTGTGTAATTTTCTTAAACATAAATTGCCTAAACTGCATTTGTGGGGTCCACGTGTTAAATCCAGATTTATGGAGTCCATACTGTGTAATTTTCTTAAACATAAATTGCCTAAATTGTATTTGTGGCGTCCACGTGTTAAATCCAGACTTATGGAGTCCATACTGTGTAATTTTCTTAAACATAAATTGCCTAAATTGTATTTGTGGCGTCCACGTGTTAAAGCCAGACTTATGGGGTCCATACTGTGTAATTTTCTTAAACATAAATTGCCTAAGCTATATTTGTGGGGTCCACGTGTTAAAACCGGACTAATGGGGTTCATACTGTGCAGTTTTCTTAAATATAAATGTAAAATCTTTTATTCTTACCAAAAATAAAATACGTATATTATAATATGTGGTTGATGTCTGCATGAATAGATTTAAGTGATACGTTTGCGCGGTTACTAAGCCTTGTCACTGCATGTGTTACTGGGGGTTTGTCGCAGTGTCGCTAAAGTATTTTGAAAATAGGCGACTTCCAGGTGTTGCGCGCTCGTCATTTTGGTGGGCTCCAGTCATAGCCAGCAATGGCAGTCAACAAGTGAACTTTTCGAAGCTATACAAGAACTACAATGAATCAAGATAGAGCTGAGTTCTGATCCACGGTAACCCTTAACTTCCTTTATCCGCTGCCGCGACAAAATAGTGCGCGCGCAACACCTGGAGACTTGCCAAATATTATATCAGTGCCAGTGGTTCGATTGTCGCTCTCATTCTAGCGATTGTCGCTAGGGTGTTTTACACTGATTCGAATGTTATTGCTCTTCGTCCTCGAATTACTCGGACCAACCAATGCGTTTCTTGCCCCTTTTATTGACATCTATCTCAGTACTTCGTTCAAAACCACAACTGACAATGTATTACGCTGCTCTTTGAAAACGTCTATGAAATATATTCGTATCTTGTAGTCACTTTCTCTTTTTAGCATTTCACAGTGTGTCTTATTGCTAGCGCTTGTGACTTGTCCTGTTGTTGCTGAGCTACGTATTGTGTAACCGGCTTTACAATCTCTCGCCTTCGGCTTGAGTTTACATATATTCCTTCCGTATAATAATCAGAATAAAAAAGTCTACACAACTGGAATGTCTTTTTTATTGAAATATTTAAAAAAATATTTGAAAAAAATACATAGTAATTTAGTTATAACATGCGATGGCTCCGAGTTAGTTGGCGGTAAGGTTAGTTGGATGGATCAAATAGAATAAAACACTAATGTCGAGACATTCATAACTTCTAGATCACTGTAACATCAAGTAAATGATATTAAAATTATTTTGGCCCTCTGAAACAATCAGGCCCGTAACGTTTCAAACGTCGAATTTTTCATGCGTCGAATCTAATGCAAATTAGTAAAGTTCTTTGTTCAAGCTCATTCGCATTATATATAGTTCCGATAATGACCGTAAACGGGTTTTCTGATTGGCTATAAGTAACCAATCACGTTATCAATTACGAACTCGTTCTCGTGCTTGTTGCTGACTACGTGCCGACCCTTAGATTCAACACATGATAAATTCGACGTTTGAAATGGGCTTTAGACCTCTTAACTAACGTCAGCCAACAGTTCAGTAGCCTGCGTGCAGACGCTTGTATTTCCGGAGGGATTCAATTACCCAAGCTCCGGAAATAAAAGGGTCTGCACGCAGGCTAACAGTTCAGTAAAGGTGAATCACAGTTCATACAGCGCGTGTGCGGCATTTGTTTGTTTGTGAGACTCACACAAAGGAATACTTGAAATGCATATCTCATTAATTAATACGGCTCTGAGGAAGACCACAGCGTTTTGAGCCAACTCCATGTTTAAATTAAGACACATAACTTTACTCTTGGCTAAAACGAACAATTTTGCTGGTTATTTTCCTTCCTCGACTGACCTCGCCAAATGCGCTGTAACGACTGTGCTTCACCTTTAAATAGATGTAGAACAAAACATAAACCGAAAATAAACATCTTGTAAGCCCAAGATATATATGGATCTTATTTTATATATATATATATATATATATATATATATATATATATATATATATATATATATATATATATATATATATATATATATATATATATATATATATACATATATAACTCAATACGCAATAGAGCTCAATACGCAATTCTGCGTAGGGTATATATACGCGATAAACGTTAAAACAGTTGTGAGTAATGAGTGATCCATCATATTAAAATAACAAAGATGTTAAAAATATAAAAATATAAAATACAGTCGGTAACTCCGGGTTTCACGCTCATGAGGCGATCATCAGATTAAACTAAAAAGGCGTCTACGGCGGTTTATAATTACTTGCATAAAATTTGTTTTCGTGTCTGCACTTGGAAATTAACTCAGATCTTTTGTTTAAAATTTATCTTTGTCTGCGTTTGTAACTACAGAGCTTCTCCGCTAAACATAAGCCACATTGCTTTGCTCCAGCGGTATGTGCTTTCGCACGCTTCAAAATGGACCATTTGATGGAACTTTCGATCTCTTCAATTCCCAGACGTATTTTGACAATGCGGTGGAGTTTGCATGCTTTTCATGTTTGAATGATTGCTTGTGCGTGTTGTATCTCGTCTTAAATTCATGTTCAGTCATGCCTATGTAATGTTTTGTTCCCTGGCCAGATGCTGATATTTCTGCCTTATAAACAATGCTCTTGGTCAATCACGTACCATTTAAAGGACACTGATCGGGCTTTCTTCTGCAGTTGCAGCTCTTTTCACTTGGCGTCGGCTTAGCTGGCCTCAGGATTTTGTTATTATGTCTCCTTATAATACTGGTCATGCTGTCCATGCAGCTGTAGCTAACTTTTACGCTTCTTCTGTTAAAAATCTTGCGTAATTTATGTGTGCTGGGAAAATGTTTATCGATCAGGCTCAGGCCATTATGCATGCCCGAAAATCTATACTGTTTGATGACGTTTTACTGTTTTATGCATGCATACCCGAAAATCTTTACTGTTTGATGACGAAAAAGCCTGGCGGAAAAAGACCATCCCTAGGCTACAATGTTTGATGTCACCATGCCGGCAGTTTTGATGGAGCTGAGATCTGCGAAGGACTTTTCATTTTACATTACCTTACAAGCAAGTTAAACAATAAAAACATCGGCCCCTATAGAGACGCAGAACGGCCGACAGAATTAGAATGCGGTTTTCAGAATACTTCAGTGAATTCGATTTGAAAATAACCAGCGCACCCGCTATGTTTATCAACGTCAAGTCTAACCATCCACTTTCTATAATAAGGCAAATCCCACGTGCAATAGCGACGAGTTCACAAAAGCTGCTCCAATGTACAAAGAGGCGCTCAAATCAAGTGGCTTTACCGCATCATCAATTGAGTACACTGATACAGTGTACTTGATACAGTGAAAAGAAATAAAGAACCTGGAGGGTCATATGGTTTAACCCGCCGTACAGCCGTAATGTAAAGCATAGCGTCGGTGGTTGTTTCCTGCGCCTGATCGATAAACATTTTCCCAACACACATAAATTACGCAAGATTTTTAACAGAAGAAGCGTAAAAGTCGTTCTGCGTCTCTATAGGGGCCGATGTTTTTATTGTTTAACTTGCTTGTAAGGTGATGTAAAATGAAAAGTCCTTCGCAGATCTCAGCTCCATCAAAACTGCCGGCATGGTGACATCAAACATTGTAGCCTAGGGATGGTCTTTTTCCGCCAGGCTTTTTCGTCATCAAACAGTAAAGAGTTTCGGGTATGCATGCATAAAACAGTAAAACGTCATCAAACAGTATAGATTTTCGGGCATGCATAATGGCCTGAGCCTGATCGATAAACATTTTTCCAGCACACATAAATTACGCAAGATTTTTAACAGAAGAAGCGTAAAAGTTAGCTACAGCTGCATGGACAGCATGACCAGTATTATAAGGAGACATAATAACAAAATCCTGAGACCAGCTAAGCCGACGCCAAGTGAAAAGAGCTGCAACTGCAGAAGAAAGCCCGATCAGTGTCCTTTAAATGGTACGTGCTTGACCAAGAACATTGTTTATGAGGCAGAAATATCAGCATCTGGCCAGGAAACAAAAGATTACATAGGCATGACTGAACATGAATTTAAGACGAGATACAACACGCACAAGCAATCATTCAAACATGAAAAGCATGCAAACTCCACCGCATTGTCAAAATACGTCTGGGAATTGAAGAGATCGAAAGTTCCATCAAATGGTCCATTTTGAAGCGTGCGAAAGCACATACCGCTGGAGCAAAGCAATGTGGCTTATGTTTAGCGGAGAAGCTCTGTATTACAAACGCAGACAAAGATAAATTTTAAACAAAAGATCTGAGTTAATTTCCAAGTGCAGACACGAAAACACATTTTATGCAAGTAATTATAAAGGCTAACATCAGACACGATAATCACCTGATGAGTGTGCATGGTAAGCCACGCTTGCCATACGAAACAAATTTGTAGTGATTAAAGTTCAAATGAAGTAACCCAAGTTTGTATTTTTGTCTTACTATTTCGCTCTACCTCGGTATTGAGCACTCTACTTATATGTTTTCGAACTTGCTGCCGACAATGAGGACTAGACCGGGTTTTCAAGTACGAGGAATTCGTTCCAGTCCTCGGCTTCGCCTCGGACTGGAACAAATTCCGAGTACTTGAACACCCGGTCTAGTCCGAATTGGAGGCCTTTACATGACTTCTCAAAATCACTTAGTGTATTCCCAAAATGAATTAGTGCATTAGTAATTAGTGTATGGATGAATAACCGATTGTGTGAAGTAATATTTCAAGTCCTCTGCCCAGTACTTCCCTGGTATTTCAAGTCCCTTCACGTGGTGCAATTCAGCGCTTCTGATTGATTGATTATCTCATGAATTATTAAAAGGAGCGATTTTCTAGCTTATATATATGATATACTGGATTTACACGATATTTATTTTGGTTAATGAATTATGTTTTGTAACTAATAACATGACGTTTGGGGAAATTAGCGATTAATTGATGTACCGTTTAATAAACGAGCAGGAGTGTTTTATCGGATACAAAGACACGAGGCGCAGCCGAGTGTTTTTATATCTGATAAAACACGAACTGCGAGTTTATTGAACGACTTCAAAAACGAACCACTTGTTCAAAAACGAACTAAGTTCATTGGCGTAGTAAGTTTGAAAAGTAACTTTGTCTAAGCCGAGAAAATCAAAGCTAAAGTTTATGTAAATCAGGAGGTATCATTATCACATATAAAGACAGGATACCGTCATGATGTTCTTTTGTGTTTTCCTCATGAATTATCAAAATGAGTTTCTGAAACAGTTGGTTTGAAACTTTCGGTATCTGGTTTGGCTACCGAAGACTTAATTACTCTTTTCCAATCATTGACCTTGGCTATTTTATTTCGTTATTGTTTTTAAAACTCTTTTATCTTCCTCTTCAACAATGAGAAAAGCGCCTAGATATATTTCTCAAACTCATTAATAATTCATGAAATAATCAATCAATCAGAAGCGCTGAATTGCACCACGTGAAGGGACTTGAAATACCAGGGAAGTACTGGGCAGAGGACTTGAAATATTATTTCCAGTCCAAGGACTGGAAATAATATTTCAAGTCCTTGGACTTGAAATATTACTTCACACAATCGGTTATTCATCCATTCACTAATTACTAATGCACTAATTCATTTTGGGAATACACTAAGTGATTTTGAGAAGTCATGTAAAGGCCTCCAATTCGGACTAGACCGGGTGTTCAAGTACTCGGAATTTGTTCCAGTCCTCGGCTTCGCCTCGGACTGGAACGAATTCCTCGTACTTGAAAACCGGTCTAGTCCTCATTGTCGGCCTTTACATATTACTTCCAAACATGAAACAAATATAGCACGTGTTTTCAATTACTCATCCGATCGCACCTCATCTAAAAGCTGTTGTGCATGGCTAAGAACTTTTTGAAGATACGGTCTACACCAACAAAAGAGGACAGCAACAAACCATCAGAACCTGTTTTTAACTTGTTGTTTTGTATTGGCTGACCGGTATTCCATAGAACGTGTCGACGAAGGCTCCGTTGAATGATGGCGCTGATGGTGTATTGCTGCTTCACGCTCAACAAAAGTTTATTGTATTCAACAAGCACTGTTCTGGTTTCTGTTAAGCGCAACAGACGCGTACAACGAAGAGCTGATAACTTCTCTAAAGATAACTTCTCAAAAAACAACTAGTAGTTGTATCCCAAATTCAAACCATTTGCTCAATCAAGAACTTTTTTCATGTAGAAAGTTATAGAAGCATTGTACATTGTGTATTGGGTGAAAGTGCCTATGAAATAAAAGTTTACTCCAATATATTTTTATGACTGTATTTGAAAGAACACGTTAAGTAATGAATGCCTTTTTCATGACTTTAATATATTGTTCTGTTCTTGAGTTGAGCTGTGACATCACAAGATGATACTTCATTACAACTAAACCGAAAATCATGGCCTGAAAAAATCTTCGGACTTGTTTGACGAAATGGACTCAAACTTTGCCAACTTACTTTAGTTACAAAACTAAACATTGTCCTAGTTTTAATGTGGTTGCTTTGGTAACAGATTAGTTTCCATGTTACTCTCTTTCTTTTTAATTATTTCAGTTGTCAACCACATTCCACAGCGCTAAACTTTGTTCACTGAGTAGGTTTTAAGTTTTGCTAATGCAGTGTCCATCTTGCGACGCGTCACAGCTCAAATTACATAACGCGTAATAACTCAATAACGGACGAATAAGATATGAAAGTCGTGTAAAAGTCCTTATGCAAATACTAAAAAGGTAAATTTTCATTTAATAGACACTTTACACAAACAAGCGGAATCTTTAAAACTTACATATCAATCACGAATAGCTATGAGCCTGGATAACTTAAACATAATCAAACGTTTACAACATTCTGTAGCAACCGATTTAAAGCTAATTCTCGTTAAATATTTTATTATAATTTATGTCAAAATGCTCGTGACGATACACCATATGCATGAAGATGGCCGCCAAATTATAATCTTTTATGTGCATTTGAACCTCGTTCTGTAGGTATAATTGAAAAGAACCTTTACACACGGAAAGAGGCTGGAATGCCTAATTTAATGAATGCATATAAAAGAATGTAAATCGGCGGCCATCTTTATGAATACAGTGTATTGTGCATGTCCAAAGGCTTCAAATTATACAGCGCATGCAATACCCAGCCGGAGTTACTGTATGGTAACTCCGGATATTACAGCACTCAGGATATTACAAAGCCATATAAAATAAAATGGCTTATGAAATAACAAGCTTAGTGAGAAATAAACTCTCTTATTTGAAAGAAGTTTTGCGACTATAAAGTTTGATGTTTATAACTCTTTCATGTCTCATGATTTTGTCAATATATTTGGAGATATTAGGATTTAACAAATAAAATCCATATTCTTATTTAACGATATTCTGGCTTAAACGGTTTTGAACATGGCTTTAAAAAATTACTGTTCATGACCCAACGTTTCAACACTTCGACTATATATAGTCTCTTGTGAAGATAGGTCCCATAGTATAGATCGGAGCGATACGTTGGCCGGTCACTGGAACAGTAACTTTTTTACTATACATTAAAAACTTTTATTTTAACAAGACCAACTTAAGGTGGCTCGATATAGAAATTTTCATCAAATTCCACGCATTTGCAAGTCGGGAGAAACCTTACGAGACATAAAAAACTCGCATGGAAATGCGTGTGCACGAGAATGTTTGCTGACATGACGTATGCTAGTTGCTGATGCTATCTTGCGCTATTACGTGCGATGCGTGTAAAATGTTGACGCCACCAAAAACTAAAATTTCCAAAAGAAACCCAGTATGTTTCAGTATTTTGTCGCAAAATCTGAGAGTCGAACTGTTATACATCTAAATTTTTAAAAACTCGAGCCACCTCAATTGCTTTATAAACATAGAACAACCATAATTGACTTTATATAAAAGTCTCAAAAAGGTCTAAAGAGTAAAAATGTTAAAGTTTAGTTCTCATATGTCGCCGATGATTAGCGATGATCGGCGATTTATGATTTAGAGATGCATGTTAAAACGGGAAGTGCCGCAGCATGTTAACTGGTAATAAAGAACTTCTGCATTGTTCTTTATTACTTAACATGCATCTAAATCATAAATCGCCGATCATCGCCGGTCATCAGCGACATATGAGAACTAGGCTTAACACAATTACAAGTTAGTCTTTTGAATTAACCTTTTTCCTTTTGTCAATTTGGTTTTTGACATAATATTTTATGCCCCTCCAATCTCTGTTGTCCAGTGCTCCTTTGGCTTTTGCTTGGCACGTTTCACATTGATGCTTTCCAGGCACTTCTCCCTTCCTTATAAAACTGCCGAGATGGTCGTGTACGGCTTTTTTTTCCTCTTTCGACCAGTCTCGACGTTTTACTTTGTCTGAAAATTAACAAATTTTAAGACGTTTTAATTTAAGAATGACAAATTAGAAACGTAAATATGTGCGTCATAGGATAAATAACCTGATAAAGATATGAAAACAAAAAGGAAAGTGGATTCCAGAAGCCAGCGCTTCCAGAAGAAAGCGACCGCCGTCTTTCCCGCGCGAGTTTGCCTATTGTTTTTAAAGAAAGCTGCATGTAATTCGTACCGACAGTCGAAAATTGATGGTTGTCGGCACATTTTCTTTGTACTTCCGTACACGATCCCAGACATTTAACTCTTTCTGGGCGGCTTGGGAAATTTAAGTTTCGTAGATACTCTTGCTAACGCCAGACGATTTTACTCGTTATTGGGAGATTTCAATGACAGGAAAGGGTTATATAACGCTTCAGACAGGTGACTTGAACTAGTTTGAGCACTGTTACGCATGACGCACTATGCTAAGGTTTATCCGTCTGCGGTGCAGGTTCCAAACATTCAGAAATCTGCGCCCTAAATTGATACCAATCAAACGGATCATAGGTTGCAGGTTCGATAAACGTCTACCAGGCGTCTGTTACACATCACACCAAGCACGCATGCAAACGAACCACAGGCACTGTGTGCATGCCAGTATAAATTATAGGACTGCTACTTATTTTAAATAACGTTTGAACCCAAAGTTTTCTGGGTGCACCTCCGAAAGTGCACCCCCGATACCAGAGGCTCTGGGTTTATGAAGGGAGAAGACCAGCCTCTGATCTCGCGAGCTTCAAACCTTACTTTCATGACTTCAAGATCTGAACTTGGTTCTTGATTGGCTTAAAGTTTAAACAGTGTTACCATTGGTTAAACCAAGCAAGCTACGCGTGACTTGGAATTTCTACTTTTCTCTGTTACGAGAACAGGTACGTGCGATTAGCTTTTTAAATTTTTCTGATTATATAAACTAATGGGATGAAGCCATCTATACGCTGTTATTCGTAGCGAATGGCAAATTTCTAATCTAATTTTTCCACAGTGACTTCTAATTGTGACAAAATCCAGAGTTTTATTATCGGAAAGCAACGAGTCTGCCCGACAGCGTACTTTATTTTCTGTCGAGGACTTTGAACAATCGTAACATAGCAATGTGCGTTTCAAATTTTACACAACCGTGAGAATAATCAACATGAAATAAGGCCCCATCAGAACAGAACAGAACAGAACAGAACAGAACAGAACAGAACAGAACAGAACAGAACAGAACAGAACAGAACAGAGCAGAGCAGAGCAGAGCAGAGCAGAGCAGAGCAGAGCAGAGCAGAGCAGAGCAGAGCAGAGCAGAGCAGAGCAGAGCAGAGCAGAGCAGAGCAGAGCAGAGAGCAGAACAGAACAGAGCAGAGCAGAGTAGAGAAGAGCAGAACAGAACATACCCGATCGGCCCCGACCCAAACCCAGTTAATCATGCAGATGTAAAACGGGTTACTTCGTCCAAAATCCTGAATGAAGCCAAATATACGTACAAATACTGCTGCGAGTCTTTTTTTCTTCCCTCACACAGCAAGAAAACAATAAAAAAAGGAAATTGCAAAAGTGAAGCGGTAACCCAGTTAGCACATGTTACGCAAACTCGCGATATTTATGTATCGCGAAATATGCGCGCGTATATGGCCTTCACAAAATTTGCGAAATTAACACGTCGCCAGAATTCCATGACAGGTAAGCAAATGGACATCCTAGATTCTATATACACTTTAAAAGTATAGTACTCTAAAACAGGGTGCCATTCCAATGCGTTACCAAATATTAATTTGAAGTTTTGCTGATGGTACAAAATTTTATTGAATTTTCTACAGCTATACGTTTAGAAAACAATGCTAATACAAATTGGCTCAGTTAAAATAGCCAGAAACATTGCGTTCGCTTACATATTATGTTTTTCAGGCGAAATCACGCTCCATGCGTAACTGCTTCATAATTATATATTATAGCTAAATGATAAAATATTACGTACTCTTTGACTTAATTCCACATTGGCCATCTGAAGTTTTTCCTTGCTTCACTGCTGCTTTAGCTGGTTGTTCTTTATAAATACAAAAATAAAGAATATATATAACAAAAACACCAGCCGATTTAATGTTATACCATACCATACCATACCATACCATACCATACCATACCATACCATACCATACCATACCATACCATACCATACCATACGCCTCCCCACGGTACACCACCCCTCCCCACGCTACGCCACGCCACCCAACGCCACATATGTGTATGTGTATGATGAATGATGATGTACGAAGTGTGACGCATGATGTATGATGTGTGATGTATGTATGAGGATGCATGATGTATGATGTCATGTATGATGTGTCATGTATGATGTATGCATGATGTGTGATGTTTGATGATGACATGTAATCATCATCAAACATCACACATCATGCATACATCATACATGACACATCATACATGACATCATACATCATGCATCCTCATACATACATCACACATCATACATCATGTGTCACGCATCATACATCATGCGTCACACTTCGTACATCATCATTCATCATACACATACACATACACATACATCATGCATTGTCCATCATGCGTCACACATCATACATGTGTCACACATCATACATCATACAATACAACATACATCACATAAAAAAACAAAAGGAAGTACGGGTGGCGTACGCTGTTAGCGTGCTGCCTCTGCCCCGTAACACTGAGAACCGTGCGTTAAGCCCGGTTAGACGGGGTTAGGACTCATATGAGTAGAGCTGTTGGTTCTCTCCTGTGCTTCGAGGGTTTTTCTCCGAGTTCTCGACGTTAAACATAAATTAAATTTAAAAAAACTGATTAAATAAAATAAAATTAAAACCAAACCAAATCGCGGGCGTTCCGAGGCTATATCTTTTTTGCAGTCAGAGAAAGATTTTCGTGACATTAAATAGTTTGGTAGCCCGCCTCATGTGAATAGCTTCTCGGTTAATATTTTTTCAAGCGAAACGACGGTCCATGCAGTTACACAATTATATAGCTGAAAAATGAAATAAAAACATTTTACGAACTTTTTGACTTAATTCCACATTGGCCATCAGAGGTTTCTCCTAGCTTTGTTTCTTTAGTTGGTCGTTCTTTATAAACACAAAAAATTAAGAATATATATAATAAAAGCACCAGTCGATTTAATGTTATATCATAGATGATGGAAGGGAACTGGATAGGAAACTTACACAACTTGCTATGGTAAATATACGCTTATAAGCGGGCAATGCACCTAACGGGTGGTCCCACATGGCTAAAATCAGACACTGCTGAACTTAAGTGATATTACACTTTTGTCTAATTTCAGCAATAGGTGCATTAGCTGCTTTTAAGTGTGTAATTACCATAGCAAGTTGTGCAAACAACGTTTCCGGTTCTTTAACCTCGTTTGAAGTTTCCTATCCAGTTCCACTTCCATTATCTATGGTTATATCTTACCACACGCCACCCCACGCCACCCCACGCCAAATATATATAACAAAAACGCCTTATAACCATTTCAATCAATTTTCCTTATTCCTGATTGGCTAATGACGTCAGTATTTAATTTAAATTCCTTTACTATTTAAAAAAACGAGTATATTAAAAAAATACGACAATGTGGTATTAATTAATACATCCGGATATTTGCAGCATCTTTTTATTCTGATTAATAGCTCCGCTCGAAAGTAAACGTCAGTATTTCGTTATTAAAACTGATGCCAGCAGTTTACCACTAGCTTTTTCCTTTCAATTTGCTCCATCCAAAACGCCCTACTTTATTTGCAAAAAGTTTTTTGATACGACATGGCAGTTTGGCAGATGGAAACAATTGCTGACTGACAAGTCGGTTCATCGTGAGTTCTGGTTCATTCGCTATTGCTGAGCGTTCAAGAAATTAACCTGCCACGAAGGAAGTTAAGTAAAGTTTACTTAAGTTTATTTTACTTTACTTTAGTTTACTTAAAACAGACATGCAAATATCTTACTCAAAGATCCTGTTATTAATGGCATACAGTGGAAGAACTTAACGTCCTTTTGATATGCTGAGTTTGATGGTAGTTTCGTCAAGCTTTTCGTATTATTTTGGGAAAAAGTAAAATTGATTGAAATGTTATTAATAGGAAATAACACTTAATATACAAAAATATCTCACGCGTGTTTGGAAAAATATTCATAATAAATGTGTGAAGCATTATTTCCTATACAAATCACATCACGACACCACACCACACCATATTACATCATATGTCATCACATCACATGTCATCACATCATATCATATCATCATATCATATCATATATCTATCATATCATATCATATCATATCATCATATCATATCATATATCTATCATATATCATATCATATCATATCATCATATCATATCATATATCTATCATATCATATCATATCATATCATATCATATCATATCATATCATATATCATATATCATATATCATGTCATATCATATCATATATCATATCATATCATATCATATCATATCATATCATATCATATCATATGTCATATATCATGTATATCGCCTTTAAGCAACGACAGCAAAACGATTAACAGTACTATCACAGAATAGTAATACAGCCAGAAGTCCAACTCGCGTCGGAACCTTTGAAGTTTATATCCTCGCGCATCTTGATTCCTCGCCACTCTCCTCCGCAGAGGCTTTTTTTTAATATTCCGTAATGTCCGTAACGAGAGTTCTCGAGAGTTATTTTGATTAGTAATATGAGCATTTTCACTCATTCTTACATGAAGTTTTAGGTTAGGGGTTAGGGAGCATGTGGTACACATGGGGACACTAAGGGATGAAAAATGCAAGCGCGCGGGAGGCCTCGAGAGTTATTTTGATTAGTAATATGAGCATTTTCTCTCATTCTTACATGAAGTTTTAGGTTAGGGGTTAGGGAGCGCGCAAAGAGTGAAGGGAAAGGTGCAATTTTTGTTTTTCTCCGTCTTTCCTTGGCCTCCCGCGCGCTTGCATTTTTCATCCCTTAGTGTCCCCATGTGTACCACATGCTCCCTAACCCCTAACCTAAAACTTCATGTAAGAATGAGTGAAAATGCTCATATTACTAATCAAAATAACTCTCGAGAACTCTCGTTACGGACATTACGGAATATTAAAAAAAAGCCTCTGCGGAGGAGAGTGGCGCCTGCACATTGAAGAAATGCGGACAAGTTTTCACTCGAGTTGGACTTCTGGTTGTATTATTATTCTGTGGTACTATGCTTAAGATTTTCGTTAAGGTTTGCAGGGTCATTTCTGTAAAGCGCTCTCAATTCGATTCGTCAGAATTTATGCCACAAAAATAAAATAGATATCGTTAGAAAGCTATGAATTTGTAGAATACAATGGCATCTTTGGTTTTGCGATAAACACAAACCGTTAATAGTTGTGAATTTTTAAATCAAAAACCAGAGGGCTTCACTCGGGGCAACTCGAGTAAAAAGCGTTTTATTTTGTTCAAAATCTTTTTTTTTGCACTATGATTCCGAGATAAATTTCCAGCAAAGCGGTGTCAGCGGTTTTGGATATATAAATAAGTTTTGTGAAAACACCACGTAAAATATTTCTTTGCTAAAATATATTCTTTGATATGTCGAGTTTTGCCGATTTTATAATGCTGTTTTTCGACTAACATTCAGACAAAATAAGTCATGAATTCGAAGCCAGGCAATAAATAAAAAAACCCTGACACCGTTTTGCTGGACATTTATCTCAGAATCAAACAGCGAAAAAATCTTTTTTGACAAAATGAAACGCTTTGTTCTTAAGTCGCCCCGAGTGAAGCCCTCTGGTTTTAATTTAAAAATTCACAACTATTAACGGTTTGTGTTTATCGGGAAACCAAAAACACCATTGTATTCTACAAATTCATAGCTTTCTAACGATATCTATTTTATTTTTGTGGCATACATTCAGACGAATTGAGAGTCTTTACAGAAATGACCCTGCAAACCTTAACGAAGACCTTGGGTCTTTAATTATATATCCATTTTTTTCAGCCAATCAGAAAAGTTTTTAAACATTTTTGTACTTTGTTACACGTTTTTCACTGCATTACACTTATCTTCACTGCTATTTCGCTTATCAACTACAATATCTAATAATCTAAAGATCTATAAAGTAGATTTAATAACTAAAAAATACCGCATTTTGTACTTTAAATTTTAACTACTGTATGTATAACTACATGCAACTCACGTTGTTCATCTTGACTTTCTGAGCTTGAATCACAGTTTCGTGCTCGTTTGCGGGGTTCTTGTTCAGTTGAGACTATAAAAAGGTCTTTATGTTGATAAACATGATCGGTAAATTTTTCAAGTGTTTATTTATTATTAGTTCATGATCACCTCGGTTTTCTTTGATGTACCGCGGCCGTTTATTTATGATAAATACTCCCAACCACGCATAAATCAAGTTAATTGCCCTGGGGCAATTAACTTGATTTATGCCGGTTTGGAAAATAAGCGTTAATCAATGGTCACTAATTTATTTATTTATTTGCTTTGCCACAACATTATATCACATGAATACAACAAGTAACAATGGCTGAGAGAAAAACAGGACTATCGCCCAATTGACATTTCCCCCCAAACAAGTTGAGAAGCGGTAATATACAGTGCAGTGCTGGATTACAATTTGAAAATTATAAATTTAAGAAAATAATTAAACAAAAAAAAGAGAAAAAAATTATAAAGAAAAAGAAAAAAAAGAAAAGTTAACTATGGCGGCTGGTAAGTTGGGACTTCAGAGTTTATCCTTATAGTGACATTTTAACTTACACTTAAACCGACTAATACTACTGCAGCATTTGATAGTAGTAGACCAGCTATTCAAAAGGCTGATGGTTCTCGGAAAGAAAGAACATCTAAAATAGTTTTGTTTGTGGGTGGTCAAAGGACGGTAATTATTAGGATCAAAGTTCCTAGTATTGTGAGAAGGCCAAGCAGGTGTAAAGTATTTATCAAAGTTATTCACTAATGTGATAAAGGATTTATAATCGCGACTGAAGTGTTTTTTAGACCATAGTCCCTAGAATTTATTGTCTGGAGACACGGCGAACATCAAAGCAGTTAACAAGGAGCTACAATTTAGGTTTTGCAAATAAGGGGCACAATCTGTTGTTTTACATTCATTAATATTGATAAAGTAACGATGCTATTGGTTGATTGCTTCATTATACCAAAAATACAATGTGTTCAGCAAGCGATAAGGTGAAATAAGGTGCACAAGCGTGAACAAAAACCTACAACAAAGACTTTAGCCACGTTTCCATGCAATTTATTTCTAGGGACTATGTTTAGACAAACTCTGTGATAACGAACTCGGTATCTCAGTTTTTTTAGGCAACCTCGGTGATCTTGAACTAAGTAGATTAGTTACCTCAACCTCGGTAACTACGTAAGTTATTTACCTCGGCCCTTCTCGGGTTCGGTAACTAACCTATACTTAGTAGAAACTACTAGTATACTATTACAAATGCTGAAATCCGATTGGCTACTCTACTCGATATCTATTCGTCGATACATAGCAAGGAAATTGGGTACCAGGATCCGCGCGCGCGGTCAAGCAGTAAAACCGAACATGGAGGCCCCGAGAGGTGCAGGCTTTTCACGCAGAAACAATGGTTATGCTTTATTTTTTGAAATAATCCCGAAGAACTAAGGTACATAAGTTAGTTTATACTAAAACAATTCGTTCTCAATTTATATGAATAATAGTTACAACTATTACCCCGTAGAAATTTCGAGCTCATAATCTAATTGTTAATTAGCCTAATTTCATGCAAGGATGAGGTCCGTACCCACGATAATTTCAGCAAAAAATATTAAAATTTTGCAAAGTTGTTCAAAACCATCATTTTGGTGGAAAAATTTACCACAAAGAAAAACGTCCTGAAATATCTTCATGTAATTATATATGTAAGTACTTGTTCCGCAAAAATCTCGTATTTCACGCAATCACATTGTAATTATACAAACATATTTTAATTCGATTTTCTTTTGCACTGAACAAAAAAATTATGTATTTGAAACAAAATTAAAATAACCTACCAGTAGCTGCAGTTGTCTCACTATCACTTTGTGCATCATCGTCTGATAAATCTGGAATATCTGGTATAAAAAAAATAAATTCCTTTAATGGAAACTGAATCACATGCATGAAAAAAAATTGTACAAAAACTGTACACAGTATGAGGAGTTCGACCATTAAAATCTAGAGCGACGAGGAAGTCAAGTGGCAATCTGATTTAATTATATCTGCTATAATCTAATTAAATCTTATTATTTGAGCTTATTTTATCATATATACTTACCATCGATTCCAATATCGGACAGAGATTTTCCTGCCAACTTGCTTGTTTTGCCCTCATCCACCGCAATCAACAGCTTGCTGACTTTGGCAATTTCTAGGGTGGATTCATGCAGCCTATAAAACTCTCTGTGGATCGTAATGTCATGACCCAGATGTCTAGCAAGCCAATCCACTTCTGTATCCTTTAGTGCAAGCACTTGTGAAATGGTTGCAATGTATTTTCGCAACTTAGTGCCTGTGATATCACGTGGATTCGAGAGTGGTGGCTCGCATTCCATTGAAAACCTTCTCATACAGTCCCAGGTTCGTAGATGTTCCAGCGATTGCCTTGTCGCCCTGGCAAAAACGTATGGATTCTCGTCTGGAATTCCAACGGCTTTCCTTGTCTTGTTTAGCAGGTCTATGCTTTCTTTCAGTTCAGGGGTTAAAATAACGGGAACCTTTCTACCGTGTTTCCCTTGGATTTCTACCATGTCAAGTCTAAAAGCAAATGATATTTTACAATTGACTTTAGAATACATTATAGAATATCATTTTCAAAATGCACACGGAAGGAAGGAAGGAAGGAAGGAAGGAAGGAAGGAAGGAAGGAAGGAAGGAAGGAAGGAAGGAAGGAGGGAAGGAAGGAAGGAAGGAAGGAAGGAAGGAAGGAAGGAAGGAAGGAAGGAAGGAAGGAAGGAAGGAAGGAAGGAGGGAAGGAAGGAAGGAAGGAGGGAAGGAAGGAAGGAAGGAAGGAAGGAAGGAAGGAAGGAAGGAAGGAAGGAAGGAAGGAAGGAAGAAAGAAAGAAAGAAAGAAAGAAAGAAAGAAAGACAGACAGACAGACAGACAGACAGACAGACAGACAGACAGACAGACAGACAGACAGACAGACAGACAGACAGACAGACAGACAGACAGACAGACAGACAGACAGACAGACAGACAGACAGACAGACAGACAGACAGACAGACAGACAGACAGACAGACAGACAGACAGACAGACAGACAGACAGACAGACAGACAGACAGACAGACAGACAGACAGACAGACAGACAGACAGACAGACAGAAAGAAAGAAAGAAAGAAAGAAAGAAAGAAAGAAAGAAAGAAAGAAAGAAAGAAAGAAAGAAAGAAAGAAAGAAAGAAAGAAAGAAAGGTACTAGCTGTGCTGAGATTAACCGAATTTGGAAATTTTGTGAGAATCTTTTGTGGAAATTCCTATTTTTCATTTGCTGTTTACGGCAAGTTGAGATGGTTTCAAGGTTTCCTCGATATTGAGATGTAAATTCCAACAGAAAATATAAACATTCCAATTATGTAAAAAGGATTGACAAATAATAGAAAAATATTTTTAAAAAAGCATGAACTCACTGCTCTTCGAGTGCTAGTTCTCCATCATTGGCTATAGTTCTCCATCGATAAAACGAAAGTTGCCTACAACAATGCGTTGCAGTCGTAGCGCGGACACTGCCTGGTTGTAAGTGTTATGGAAATTTAATTTACTTTACCTTTTCGATAACGCTCTTTCAAATTCATTCAGCGATTTCATTATTTCTGAGCTGTTGACCTTGCTCCAGTCGGGTTTCTCTAGGTAAGCTTTCAGAAGTAACTTGGACGCTTCACCTCCTCTCCGTTTATTAAACATGACTAGTCGCGTCAATGTTGCTTCAGCCAACAGGATCCAATCTTCCAGAAGAGGCTTCAGCTTGATGGCATTTGAACTAACTAATATTTGACTTTGCAAATATTTCCTTAATTTTTCCAGGTCTTCAGCAAGTGGTAGCATGTTTATCTTGTTGTATTTTCTTTGGGAAAGGGTGTTAAGGGAGTGGTGAGATATACGATAGCTCCATTCCTGGTCTAGGAGCTTACTCAAGTTGCACACACCTTCTTCCATATCTTTGTCTTTCAGTCGTAATGCTTTTCCACTTACAACACTGATGCATTTTTTCAAATGATGGCCAATCCTCAGCGCCAGAGAAGGTGTTTCCACATTCTGGATTGCTTGATCATCGATGTGAAAGTTACAGAGTGCTTTCACAGCAGCAACTATCGCGTCAAATTTTTCGGGCTTGATAAATTCTGACAATTCGGCGTTTGGACAACGGTCTGTTTCGCGTAACTGGATTAATAAGCGTGACAGTTCCCGCATGGTTTGAGTCACAACGGCTTTATTTTTTGTGCCATGCTTATCCACAAGTATTATTCCCACTTGTTTAATTAGCCAGTCTTTTCTTGCCACTGCCGTTATTTGGTCGCTCTTCATAGTAGATAATAGTTTGTTTAAGGTGCAATTTTGCTCCTTCGTAATGCTTGGCATTATCAAAATTTTAGCGTCTTCTTGTACTTTCGCATACTTTTTTGATTCCTCTGACATTTCGGGTTTGAATTGGCAAGATGCTCTATGTTTCCACAACAGATCTTTTTTCACGAAACCAAGACAAAAGGAACATGGCAGGAAGTCATCCGTATTGTATGAGGCATTCGTGTTTGGTCGCCGCAGAACAATTAGATCTCCCTCGCCAGTTTCAATGACAGATGTGTTGTGGTGATAGTTTCCCTTCAAACGCAGTTTTTCAAGCTTCGTTTTTCTTTCGGCAGATCCTTTCTTTAAAGAAAGGGCAGCAGCTACCTCGTTCTCCTTTGGATGCTTTCTGTAGTAGTGCCGGGACACCTTGGAACATAGTTCACCACAATAAAAACATGCCTGCCTTTTATCGTAGATTCTTATTTTTTTGGCTACACGAAATAAAAAGAAAGAAAACAATTAGTCACACTATACTTTTTTCTACCCATCAATTTACTTATCCAACCATCAATCTATCCATCCATCCTATTCATCTATCGATTCATCCATCCAACCATTCATCCCTTCATCCACCCATCTATCCACCCAACCTCTCTACGCCTTGGAAAATCTCTCCGAGGATATCCGAAAGAACGGCGGAGGAAAGAACTCAGGTCATCATATTTGCAGGCTGGAACTTCGTTTTCATCAACTGTGACGTAATTATCGGAAAAATGAAACATTTTTTAATAGACTTATAGTCTGTATCAGTCTTTTTATAAGGTATTTTATAAGGTGTTGAAAATTAAGGAAACATCTCTAAGTATTGTTTCCTTACCTTTGCTATCCTCTTCCTTTATAGCGTTTCCTTCTGCCTTTTTTACTTTTATGTTTTGGATAGCCTTTTCTGTAATAAACAATCGATAAATATATAAAAATCTTTATCATTGTTATGTACCATTTGTCATATTCAATTATTCTTAAGTTTCTGATTGTACGGGAGTTCCTCGCGTAGCTGTCCGTAACCGCGTAACGCAAGGCATCGGACAACATTAACCTATTGCTGTAGCCTCGGGCAACAACGGCGGTCTCGGGACCACATGACACGCCGAGGGTAACCATGCCGGTCGAGCTGAGCTGAGCTGAGCTGAGCTGAGCTGAGCTGAGCTGAGCTGAGCTGAGCTGAGCTGAGCTGAGCTGAGCTGAGTTGAGTTGAGTTGAGTTGAGTTGAGTTGAGTTGAGTTGAGTTGAGTTGAGTTGAGTTGAGTTGAGTTGAGTTGAGTTGAGTTGAGTTGAGTTGAGTTGAGTTGAGTTGAGTTGAGCTGAGTTGAGTTGAGTTGAGTTGAGTTGAGTTGAGTTGAGTTGAGTTGAGTTGAGTTGAGTTGAGTTGAGTTGAGTTGAGTTGAGTTGAGTTGAGTTGAGTTGAGTTGAGTTGAGTTGAGTTGAGTTGAGTTGAGTTGAGTTGAGTTGAGTTGAGTTGAGTTGAGTTGAGTTGAGTTGAGTTGAGTTGAGTTGAGTTGAGTTGAGTTGAGTTGAGTTGAGTTGAGTTGAGTTGAGTTGAGTTGAGTTGAGTTGAGTTGAGTTGAGTTGAGTTGAGTTGAGTTGAGTTGAGTTGAGTTGAGTTGAGTTGAGTTGAGTTGAGTTGAGTTGAGTTGAGTTGAGTTGAGTTGAGTTGAGTTGAGTTGAGTTGAGTTGAGTTGAGTTGAGTTGAGTTGAGTTGAGTTGAGTTGAGTTGAGTTGAGTTGAGTTGAGTTGAGTTGAGTTGAGTTGAGTTGAGTTGAGTTGAGTTGAGTTGAGTTGAGTTGAGTTGAGTTGAGTTGAGTTGAGTTGAGTTGAGTTGAGTTGAGTTGAGTTGTGTTGTGTTGTGTTGTGTTGTGTTGTGTTGTGTTGTGTTGTGTTGTGTTGTGTTGTGTTGTGTTGTGTTGTGTTGTATAGTTTAGTTTATATATAGTTTAGTTTATAGTTTAGTTTATAGTTTAATTTATAGTTTAGTTTATAGTTTAATTTATAGTTTAATTTATAGTTTAATTTATAGTTTAGTTTAGTTTATAGTTTTTGTGTATAGTTTAGTTATAGTTTAGTTTATAGTTTCGTTTATAGTTTTTGTGTATAGTTTAGTTTATATATAGTTTAGTTTATAGTTTATAGTTTAGTTTATAGTTTAGTTTATAGTTTAATTTATAGTTTAGATTATAGTTTAATTTATAGTTTAATTTATAGTTTAATTTATAGTTTAATTTATAGTTTAATTTATAGTTTAGTTTAGTTTAGTTTAGTTAACGTTTAGTTTAGTTTAGTTTAGTTTAGTTTAGTTTAGTTTAGTTTAGTTTAGTTTAGTTTAGTTTAGTTTAGTTTAGTTTAGTTTAGTTTAGTTTAGTTTGGTTTGGTTTGGTTTGGTTTGGTTTGGTTTGGTTTGGTTTAGTTTAGTTTAGTTTAGTTTAGTTAAGTTAAGTTAAGTTAAGTTTAGTTTAGTTTAGTTTAGTTTAGTTTAGTTTAGTTTAGTTTAGTTTAGTTAGTTTAGTTTAGTTTAGTTTAATTTAGTTTAGTTTAGTTTAGTTTAGTTTAGTTTAGTTTAGTTTAGTTTAGTTTAGTTTAGTTTAGTTTAGTTTAGTTTAGTGTAGTATATAGTTTAGTTTATAGTTTAGTTTAAAGTTTCGTTTATAGTTTAGTTTATAGTTTTTGTTTATAGTTTAGTTTATATATAGTTTAGTTTATAGTTTAATTTAGTTTAGTTTAGTTTAGTTTAGTTTAGTTTAGTTTAGTTTAGTTTAGTTTAGTTTAGTTTAGTTTAGTTTAGTTTAGTTTAGTTTAGTTTAGTTTACACAACAAATTGCGCATCACGAACACGGTGTGGTGACAGGGCGACCGCAACAGCTTGGCCTGTTACTGCAGTTCATTTTAAAGTTATGTTCGTCCCCCCTGAAAAATTTTGCCCATGCATGCACAGTATGAGTTTATAACTATTGAGCATATATTTTAACGCATCCCCATGTTTTCTCTAACATTTTCCGATTGAGCGGTGATCCTGACACAAAGTCTTACCTATTTCTCTCATTTTTTTACAAGGTTCTGTTCTTGTTTCTGACACATCTCTCTTCCCGTATTTTTTCTGGCGTGCTGTTAAAGTAACAAGAGAACGATGTTATCTTTAGCTGTTTTCGTATTAGTATAGAGGTCTTAATAATTTAATATTTCTTTCTTGTACAAATTTAACATATCAAGAACTCCTATTTTGATAAAAGAGCTTGGCCTGAAACGTTATAGAGGATTTAAGAAACCTCTTCATCGTGCTTTATCATTGTCTATTGACGCTCGCCTTCGCCTTCGGCTCGCGCATATATATATATATATATATATATATATATATATATATATATATATATATATATATATATGATAAAGCACTCTGAGTCGGTTTTTAAATATTATGTATATATATATATATATATATATATATATATATATATATAGTCGCTATGTGTGTTTTCATTGGTTGTTGGCCATGATTAGAGGACAGACAACAAGGACACGTCAGATCACGTCAGCTGACTTGCTAGAGTTTCAATAAAAGCCTTTCAAATTTTTGTATTGTATAAAACTAATAGATTTGAGATCTCAACGCTATCAGATAACTTTGATTAATTTTTTTATATATTGACAGTTCTACGTTGTGACGTCATCAGTGCATCTATAACTGAGCAGACAACTGCAAAATGGAATCTATTTGTTAAATATATAATAAAATTTAGAAAACGCACGCGGTGACTGACTGAAAGTCATGTTTGTAGGTATAACCGGCATTCCTCCTTCTTCCGGCACTGAGATGTATTTTTTCTGTGTTCTTTCGATTTTGTTTGATGGAGGATTCGGGTGCTTAGATGACAGATTTCATGTTTGACTTACTTTCATACGGTTCCTATTAAATATTTTGTGGCGCTTGTTGGCCGGTTGTGGAAAGTGTTTATCGATGGGCTCAAAAACCTACGTCCTACGTTAGTTTTCACGCTTTTGCTGTCAGGGATTTCGTCGTTCTGGTATGACAAGTTCCACCAAAAAATTTATAAGAATTAACAGCGTAAAAAAAGTAAGTTACCGCTGCATGCATGCCAAACATGAAATCTGTCATTCGGGGTCTCCATACCTCAATCTTCTTCCATGAAATACGAACGACTTGCCAACACAGAACTGACAAATGTAACTGCCGGAAGAAGGAATATCCGATACCTTGCATGGAAACTGCGTATAGCCTTAAACATCATAATATAAAAAGCAGGAGATATCCCGCACAACTGATACGGAAACTATATACATCGGGATGACATCGAACGAGTTTGTACGATACAGAAACCTGCTGAAATCTTTTCGTGATGAAAAGTACTCCACTGCACCAAATTGTCGAGATACATTTGGAGTTTAAATAAAAGCCGACGCAGCCTAAAATAGTCAATTATTAAACAAACTGCATGCCGAATACGAGAGTGGAAGAAAGCGATGCAACCTCTGCCTGGAATGCTATATGCCTCTTAAAAGCAAGAAAAGAAAACCTAAAAAAGCGAGCCGGCACACACTAAAAATAAGAAATAAATGAATTGTTGGTGAGCGTGAATAAATTATTGTTTCTCTTAAATTTTTCTATCTTTCTCTTTTATAGGTCGTCAAACGAATCGAGATGCCATCGGTTGCCTGATAACTGGCTAACCGCTTGAAATTCGAACAAATTTTTGACGACGAACAAATTTTTAGTTAAAACAATTATTTATATATCTAAATAAATAACAAAATGTTCAAAATATATGTATGGGTACATACCTAATTTGACCACTTTCTCTTCATTGCTACCACCACCATCATCGCTATCGTCACCATTATCATCAGATGACTCGGAGGACGATAAGAGACATGACCTCCTTTTTCTTCTTGCTCT